>JAZKJV010003680.1:0-48676 GCA_037367405.1 Ottelia alismoides
TTGATTAGGAAGTCTAAAGACAGGAGGGCTATGGGTTTGCAATAAAGCTTCAAAAGAGGGATAGTCTACTGGCTCAAGAGGAAAACTCCTTATGTAAATGCTGTTGTGAATAGTATTTCAAAAAAAAAAAGACAGGCCTGTACAAAAAAATAAAATGCCTGCAAAGTATGTGAATATGTTGTAAAGTCAATAAGCAAGCTTGAGTTCCAAAGTCAAATATGTGAGCCTACAGCTGGATGACTTGACTACACTGGTTTTGCATCCTAAGATAGGTAGCTACACTAGCTACCATCCATTCTTTACTTCACCCCCTCCTCTTGAGCTGGTTGCCACTTGAACTTAGAAGGAAATACCCTGCTCCTCGAGGATGGAGTTGTTTGATTGGGGAATCATTGGGTTGTCATACTGGAGAAGTCAGTCTCTTGGTCATTCTAGTTGGGAGAGCCACTATCACTTACACCATACGAGTCAGACTCATAGACGTAAGGATTTGCAAATGAGTTGAGATATTTCTGACCTGGCTATTGAGGAGACTTGAGCAGAGTTTTGGGATTCTCAAGGACTGTTGGATTTCAAATTCGGTTCTCAATAAGGTTCCGCCCGCACTAAAATTCCAAAGGTCCGACTTAAGCTCCAAACTTTGATTTTGTGAAGACAAGTTTGATAATTACACTTAATCCACCTTCTTCTTTTTCTTTTATTTGTTTTTCTTTTCTGCACTTATTGCATAAGTGTTTGGTAGGGACTAGCAAATGCAAGTATAGGGGGATGATGAATCTACGTTTCATCATCTTTATTCTATCATTTTGGCCTTAAAAACCCTAGTAAATGCGTGTAAATAGGCTTATTCATGCATTTTAGCATTCATGCATATGTGTGTAAAAAGTGTATAAAATACTGTTTTTAATGCCAAAATTATAGAATAAAGGAAAGAAAAGAAAAAGAATAAAATGTTGTAAAAATTTTATGACCCAAAACCCCGAGACCTAGGCATCTTGATGAATAGGTCGACAAGGAATAAAGTAGGGGGAAATAAGGGCCAAAATACAGTATAAATACCTATACTTCTCATTCATTCTTTATTCATTTTGGTTACTATTTTTTGGTTCCACTTTTTATACATCAAATAAAGAAACTTTGAACATGAAAGTTATAGATAATTAAATAAAGAAAAATACAAAATTAATTTCACTGAGAAATAATGTACAGATAAAAAGTTATGGTCTGAATAAAATTCCAGAATACCAACTTCCCAGAATCATATCTCACAAATGAAAAACTCCAAATGCATCAAACTCACCTTTAATTGTATATAGAATAAAATAATCTATTTAATGGTGGTGGTTTCGGATTTGGCGGAGCTACGGTTTGAAAGTTGAGTTTTGGACCCTCTTTGTACAGTTGTACTGATTAAAAATATTCCATTTATTATTTATTCATTATTTTATATTTTTATATTTTTATAATTTAGTGAATATTACTTATAATATATTTGTATATTAAAATTAGAATAAAAACCTAAAGAAAACTCAAAATAAAAATACATGTAAATAAAATACATAGATACCTTACCTATATTTATACCTATACATTTTGTACTTATATTTTATTAAAGACACAAAACACATCAATAAAATAAAATAAAAATATTTCTAAGTTTATAAAAGTATTATATGAATTTATAAAATAAGGAATAAAAAAAATAAAATTAAAATACACAAAATAAAAATAAAGTAATTAAGTATATAGATAATATACTTATATAGGGGTATAAAAGTAAACTTGTAAAAATATACCTAATAAAAATAAATAAAAATTACCATAAAATAATTTATAAAATTATAAGCATTTTTATTTTGTAACCATAATTAAATAAAATAGTTTACTATTTTATTTTGATTTTAGAAATGTTTTTCTCAGGTTTTTTTCCTGGTTGGTCCACGTGGACCAACCAGGAGGGCTGGCGGTCAACTCTCTGCCCAACACCTGGATTGCATCAAAAAGTGGGTTTTGACCCATTTTCTCGATTTTATCGAGGTCGTCCCTTTCACCAAATCTGATCGCTTTCTTCTGCAAAGTTGTGCATTGACAATCCATCCTACACACCCAAGGTTCTTCTTGGGGTGTGGACCACTGCATCGAGCTGTGCAACTCGATTTGCGAGCCCCGTCGACCATCTTTCAAAAACACCCTCCCATCCTTCTCTTCCTCTTGGAACCTTCTTTTGGCCACGCCCTTCTACTCCGACTCGTGCCCAGGACCGGCGAGGGTGACAGGCTCACCTCCGGCCGTGTGGCGAGGTGTTAGGAGAGGTCGAGGGCGGTCTCCACCCACCTTCAGTACACCCGCCGTTGAGGTCTCTCACTTCTTGGTTTTAAAGCCAATCGAGGTCGATTCTTTCTCGTATTTTCTTGCTTTACTTTATTTGCAATAGTTTTAGGATTCAATCCTTTTTTTTCACTTCGCACTTCATCCCTTTCATCACCCATCACACCCTCGTCGGAGCTTGCTCCGACGAGTTTCACCTCCGCCGCCCATTTCCTCTAAACACACTCGTTTTCACCCTGGACCATCCTCTGCTGCTGTGCACTTTCAACTGCAGGTTCCAGGTGCGCAAAGACCCTCCTGGGGGTCGATTTTGTTGCAGCTCGAAGCTCTTGGGGGCCGTCCTCCCTCGCCAACTCCGCAGCGGAGCTCCGGCCGTCTTAGGCGATTTTGAAGCCGCTGCCCCCTTGAGGAAGCTCCCAGGTAGCTTTTGGAGACATCGAGGAGGAGAAGGGAGCGTCGACCGTGAAGATTTTGGTGCTTAAGGTTCATTCAGGCCGTGCTCCTCAAGTGTTCTTCCTTCAAGCCTTCGCGTCGTTCGATCGCCCTCCGTTCTTCCTGAGGAGCAGCGTCCATCGGATCTCGTGCCCCTTGCAGCCGTCAGATCATGGCTTCAGGAACTAATCTGGGTCGTTCAAAGCCCAAGGGGTATCGGGCTCTGCGGGGCGGCCATGTGGCGTAAGTGGGAGCCGCGCGACCGTTGGATCGCGCTATATCCTGGGCATTTTGCGTCATCAACCCGGGAGTTTTTGGTGTTTTATATCAACTGCCTAATCTTTCATCTGCCCTTTTTATATTTTTGTAAACTTTATAATCAGGCCCCTAAGTTTTTGTGTATCTACATTATGGAAAGACATAACGTCTAACTAGATTATTTACATATCAAATCAAAGTAGCTAGTCTCAGAAGATCAAAAGAAGCCTGAAATCAATATGGTTTTCTTTCTTCAATAGATCGTAGGTTTATATCCCCGCCAGGTCGCGTGCACGTCACGTGGGCTTGGAATTTTTGCAGGATTCGCCCGGACATTTTTGCTATTAATATTCAGTCCACGCATATTTTTATTTAGTTATAATCTTTTTGAAATATTTGCACAGACGCCCTTGGATTCCTGACTAATTACATAAACGCCCCTGCATGCATGTATTTTCCTTATGTTTCTAGTAATTTTTGCATACATCTATTAACCTCTCAAAAATCCACAAAAATCATGTTAGATCTCTGTTGCATAGTAGTTTAACATCATATTTTTATTTTTGCATTTAATTCCATTTTAATATTTATTAAAAATCAAAAATAGCCATTTTCAGCACTGTTTGCATTATAAAATCCATAAAAATATAAAAAACTCCAGAAAAATCCCAAAAAAATATATATTGCATATTCGAGTGTGTTTTAATTTCAAGCCAAAATTCACTAAAAATTATAAAAGAAAACTCCTAAAAATATTAAAAATCTAAAAAGCTTACAAAAAATCCTAAAAATTCCTCAAAAATCCTAAAAATACAAACTTTGTCTCTAAATTTTCTTTGTTTCATTGTATTTAAGTGAAAATTGAATTCGAGAATTTTTGCTACTGTTTTCCATTTTATTTCTCCATTTTAGTTTTAGACCTTGATTTTCTTCACTGTTAGCCTTATTTTGACATTTAAAAATACCGAATATACTCTGAAAATTCCCCAAAAATCACAAAAAAATAGAAAAGTATAAAAATACCAAAAACATTTCATTTCCTAATTTTTGAGCTTTTTCCCTTATTTTGATAAATAGTTTATCATCTCTTTTCTTATATAGTTTGTATATTCCAATATTGAAAAAGAAAATATAAAAAAATATAAAATATAAAAAGAAAATATAAAATCAGAAAATTAAAAAAATCAAAATACAAAATTAAAAAATTAAAAATTAAATAAAAAAATATAAAAATTAAAACCCACAAAAAATAGCATAATAGACACTTGATCACCTTCGCACACATTTTGAGCATTAGTGCCCCGTTCTACCTATCTGCTCCCTGTGTTTGACCTCTACACATACTTGCACCTATACACATCTTGTTGTAGAGTTATAATAAATTTTAACTCCGCACATTTACTTTCATTGCTTGATTTATCTGTTGTGGGTTAATTGTTGTTTGAAGTTCGGATTTTTGAGCGGTCAACGCATCGACTGCGGTTTCGCCTTGTGAAACCGTACGACCCTCTATTTCCTTGCTTCAACAGAGGGGCTGAGGACGAACAACCAAGAATAGCAGGCTATCCCAGCTTCGATCGAGGATATCTTGTAGGTCCGGCCTCCATTTTCTTCACCGACAGGTCCGAGAGCTCGTTGATTCCTCTCCGCCCATGCTTATACCCTCCAACAGACTCTAGATGAAGGAAATGTTGATATGTATGGTGGGTCATTCAAGCTTCACATGGAGTGTCTCTAGGTGCTCATGTTCGTTCCAAAAGGCACATCGCAGTCTGGGACCTATATAATAAGGTATAGCAACTTGAGGGCTTTCTCCTTGACTGGTCTTTGAAGCTTGGTTGCGGATGAAGTGTGATGGAGGGGAGTTTCCAATAAGGGATGGCAGATAAACCTCGATTTGCCAAATGAAAAGTCGATCTTCGTAAGGTTCAGATGTTCTTACATGGTGAGAACAGCGTCGCTGAGGTGAACTCTCACGAAGTCACAGTAATTCAAAAATCAACCCACAATAAAGATATAAAGCAATAAAAGCGATGAGATGTGGATCAAAATTTCTTATAACTCGGAAATAAATGTGTATAGTGGACAAGTAGTCTAGGTGTCGAACATAGGATATAAGTCAATGTAGCCGGTATATTATTTATAAATAAATAAAGAATAAATAATATAGGTATTTGTATGATATTCACTCAATTAATTAATTAATTAATGTTTCATGGGTTTTTATTTTTAAAATTTCTTTTAATTTATTTTTTATTCTATAATTTTTATTTTCTTTTTATATATTTATGATTTTTTAATTATTTTTTTAATATATAATATATATTTATATATAACTATATGTATGTAATATGTATAATACAATTAATATATAAAATAAATATATAATAATTATATAAAAATCAGAAAATATCTAAAGAACAGTCCTTTTTATTTTTTAAGGATTCAAAAATATATTAGGGTATTTGTGGCTACTTACATCTTTTAGGTCTCTAAGGTAGTCGATCATGATCCTCATCGAAGTTTCAAGTGTAGGCTAAGGAAAAGACCCATCAGATCGTCCTATAAAGCATCATCAAGCCAAATTTCATGACTAATTGATGCGAATTGGGAGGATTATTTGTTTTCGACAGGTACAAATTAGATATGTGGTGAGTGAAGTGATATCTACGAGATCAAAGTCTGCCATCGTTCGTCTTCTTTAGTGTTATTCAAGGAAACTTTTATATCGGTTGATTATAAGGAGAGGCACATCTCAGCCACCCATTTAATATACATATGTAGCCATCGGATCCGACAGAAATTTTGATCAACTATAGATCTGGAACATCACCTGCAAGGACCATTAGTGTTACAATTGGTTGAGCATTAAAACTTGGTTTCACTTGTAGTTTCTCCATTATCTAAGGTTGGCGATCAAAACATTGGGCACCTAAAGCATATCTGCATCAAAGAAACATTTTCTAGATCTCTCATGTTGATCAAGAGGAACAAGGTGCCTAACGTCCAATCTTGGAGGGCATACAATGTTCGACACGTTAGATTCGACAATCGTTGTATCGGTGCCTCTCTCGGCTCTTGGTATACGAACCAATGTAATCAAACAAACAATCAATCCACAATAACGATTAACCAATTAAAAATAAGGTGAGGTGAAATATATTATACCTTATAAACTATGTGTATAGTTCTCACGTGTAGGGGTCGAACTACAAAGAACAATGGTGGATAAGTATAATTATTACTAATTAATAATCATAATTAATAATAATATTTTTGTATTTTTGTATTTTTTTCTATTTTTATGCGTTTATAATTATATTTAATTTTTATTTATTTTTAATTATTTTATATTGTTTTATATTTTATATTTTAAAAATTTAGTTTTTTTTGTAATTTTTCAATTTTAAGTTTCCTTTTATTTTTAAATAAATAAATATATATTTATATATAATAATAAGGATAATATAACTATTACAAGAAATATATATTATTTAGGAAATATTAGGTTTTATATTTTTAAATATACATAAATATAATTAAAATTCAGAAAATAAAATGTTTTTATGTTTCTAATATTTTTCTCTATTTTTGATAATTTTTATACGATTTTTGCTAATTTTTATCTATTTTTAAAGCAATAAAATATAAAAAATTATGAAATAAATAAATTAATAGAATAATTTTATGCTTTAAAAAAAGTAATAGGTTCAAAAATTCTCAAAACTATTTTCAAAAATATATACTATATATAGTAAGGAAAAAATATAGAATAGAAAACACTTTTTGGATTTTATATAATAATGAAGGTGCACAAAATAATGAAAATTTTCTGATTTTTATAGTATTTTTTAGGTTTTGCAATTTAAGAATTTTCTTTTTCTCTTTGTATTGATTTTTGTTCTGAAGGTAGTATATGTGTAAATATAGGTACTCTATTTGTGGGTATTTTAAGGATATTTTTATATTTTTTGGATTTTTATAATTAAATAAAGAATAAAAAGGTTGCTTTTGATTTTTAAAAATAGGAAAATTACTTAAAATGCCGTTTGAAATATATACGAGAAATAAAGCTAGTAGGCTCCATAGATAATTTCCCCATATTTTTCAGAGATAAAATGCTATATTTGATAATATATATAATAAATTTTAAAAATTGGTAGGGACCTATTTGCAATTTAAAATAACATTAAATGCATTCAATAACCTTAAAATCAAAGTTCAGGGGCACCCAAGCACTTTACCGAATTAGTTTCACATTTAATATGCATCTCGTAGGGGTATAAGTGTAAATAAAATAAAGATTAGGTCCTTGCATGCAATTATTGTATAAATATAACATTATATTTTCATAATATGGGACTAAACCAAAATACTTAAACCTAGAGGGAGTTGAGTGCAAAAAGACTAGGCCCTCACGTGCGTAGGCACGTGAGGTGACCTAATAGAGGACTTATTTGCAAATAAACTCAAGTAGAGAGTTCCTCTTGCAAATGTTACAATAAAAATTACACTAAAGTATATTTATAGGGCTAAATGAGAATGACAAAAACACACTAGGGATATAATGTAATTTACCCCTTTAGAGCACTTGGATGGACGGTGGATGGGCTACCACGTATGCGCCACTTAAACAATTGGGCAGTCCTGGGAGAGTAACGGTTCGACTTTAATCCGTGACCCATATTAGATCTGGGCCATGCTCTTGATCCGGTGGGGACGACGGTTGGATGAACCCCCATGAACATGTCTTGGGAGTTGCTTCGATTGCTGATATCTCCTACCTCCAGCCACCGTTCTTCGATCTGACTAGGCCTACACCTTCCTGGAAGGTCACTACATCGGCAAGTGCCTTCAATGGGGTCTAGGTCCCAGCGTTGAGGACTTGGAGATCGCTTTCTTCTCGACGACATGAAGATACTAGCATGCTTCAATTACACGCTCCAGTGAGGTTTCAGATGCTCGGTCCTGCAGTAAAAGATTCAGGGGCAGAAGAGGGTCGCTCTCAACCTGTTGTTGAAGCTAAACAACAAAGGGGACATATGGGCTAAGAGCTCCGGCAGAGGGTAACTGTGAGACTCTGATCGAGCTTGATCCTTAGATAATCAAGATGGAAAGTGGGTCGAAGAGTGGATAATGCAACGAGGATGAATATGGAGGTGATTGTGGGTCGGATTAAAGTTGAAATATTTGTGAAGAAAAGATGGATCTTGGAGATCCAACTAAATAAGATCCCGAATAAAACTAAAGTTATGGGCTAATTACTAAAGTTAAAAACTAAACCAGCATGCTAGAAATAAATTTAACGAAAATACCTAAAGCTAGAAAGTCAACTTGACCTGGGCCACGGAGTATATGGCCTTCACTGGTCGTGCTCCGGTGATGGGGATTCCAAATTCCTCTTCCTTCTCCATACCAACAAGGCCACGGAAATCCTTGATGTCACCAAGAAGTTCAACCAAGGAGGTCCTATTGGGGTTAGATAGGAGAAATGGGGATCAAAAAGAAAAATGTGGGCATTTGGGTTTATTTATAAATAAGGTGGGGGTACATGGGAAGATCATAGGATTATGGGTGATTCGCCAAAAAAATGGATAATCAGAAACATGGGCGAGATTGAGGGATGTACGATGTACAATTTTGGCAAAGGGACCAATGTTCCTCGAGCAGTGAACCAATACCAAGAAAAGTGAGAAGAGTGAGGCGTTAGAGGTTCTGACATAGACAGCTAAAAGAGAGGACACTTGACCCTAGGGTCAACAATCAATGGCTTCATGTTGGTCCACATGAACCAACTAGAAAAATCAGGGGAATAAATCCCTTATTAATTAGGTTAAACATAATAAACAATTTTATTAAAAAGTCAAAACATAAAATAATATTTATTATTATATGTACTATTTTATGGGTATTCTTTTATTTTTACAAGCTTATTTTTAGGTGCTAATATTTACAAGTATATACATAAGTATATTTATCTATATTTGAGGTATTTTATTTTTATTTTGTATTTTAAAATTTATTCTTATATATACATTTTTTATATATTTATGATATATTTAAATGGGGTTGATGGGGCTGCCCCTTGGGGGCAGCCAACATGGCTGCCCCGCCCCATTTTTGGTTAAATATTTTTATTTTTTTTGAAAAATATCGCCATGTATATTCATACCTATATCCCTCCTATATGCCATTCGAATTTCGTTAGAAACCGAGACTCCTACGACCTCCATCCAGAGAGGGTCGATTTAAAAATCCTGCGACCGTTAAAAAATGACGTCTGGATGGAGGCCGTAAGAGTCTCGGTTTCTGACAAAATTTGAATGACGTATAGGAGGGATATAGGGATGAATATACATGGTGGTATTTTTCCAAAAAATAAAAAAATTTTGCAAAAAATGAGGTGGGGGGGGGCAGCCCCATTTTTCCCTATTTAAATACATATTTACAAACTTGTATTTTATTTTTCTGATTTGATTTTGTACTTAAATAAATACGGATATATATTAGGTATATTATGCCCACATTTTTTAATACCTTATTTGTTTTAATGTATTTTTAATGCTTTTATTTTGTGTTATATTTTTAGTATATTTAAAATAATATTTATAAGTATATAAAAATATAGGAAATGGTAAAATATAAAGAATAAAATATATACAGGTATACAGGATAATGGGATCCCAGAAAACATACTTTTGCATCTTAAGTCCATTTTAAATGAACCGCCTTCTTTACATAGATATTTTGATTTTATGAACAATAAAGGTGAGTTTGATCAATTTTGAGCTTGTATGGAGGAGTTATTAGGCTGTGAAGTTTTGTTTGTGGCTTTTTCCTCCATGTGTCTCAATTACACTATGTGTTATTTTTATGTGCAATTATTTTTGCAATTTTCTATGTATTTTTACGTACAATGTTCATGTAGAACATTTGTTTATTTGATTTGTGGAAAATAAATGATAAAATAGGGTAAAATTGGCTATTTATTGGTGATTTAAATTATGGTTTGTGTGTGTTCTATACAATTACTACACCTTATCTCCCCCTACTTTATTCCTTGTCGACCAAATCAATATTGACTTGGTTTCGGGGTGTAGGGTCATTCAATAATTTCAATACTTCATTTTTTGTTTTTTACTTTATTCTTTTATTTTGGTATCAAATACATATATTTATAATGTATTTATATGTTAAATATTGGATGTTAATTTGTTTAAATTAATTTTTATTTACATGCATTTACCTAAGGATTTAAGGATAAAATGAAAGAATAAAGGTAATGAAATGGAGATTCATCACCTCCTATTATTGCCTTTGCTAGTCTCTACTAAACTCTTATGATAATGAGTGCATAAGAAAATAAAGAAAAAAGAAAGAATTTGGAATAATTTTGACTCTTAAATTTGTCTTAGTGAAATCAAAGTTTGGAGTTCGGTTAAGACCTTTAGATTGTTAATGTGTTCGGAACCACATTCAGGGTCGAAATTATGATACAACAATCCTTAGGTTCCACGTTCCTTTATCCAGTTCAACTCAATAGCTTGGTCAAAACTATCCTTTCAGAGGCATACTCTCATAACCTTGCAATGACTGGTACCATGTGTGTGAATTGTTTTAGCTCTTCCCAGACAAATAGTTGAACTATCAAGTAGCCTCCTCCTCTGGTAACTCATCCTCGAGGAGATGAATATTTACTTCTAAGTTCAGTTGTATGATAGTTCACAAAGAAGGAGGGGGAATCTAGAAGAAAAGGGAAAAGAAGTGGAAATAGACCAGTGTAGTCACATTTCCTTATGAAGCTCGGTTAGTGTGACCAAGTCTCCACCAAGAAGCAGGCCTTTTTTCGGAAGCTAAAAATATTTGGAATTTTTCGTATAGGCTTTTTTGGATATTTTCTTTGTTTGATTGCTCTGCATTCTTGTTTTGCCCCAATTAATATAGAATCTCTTATTCCACCCATGTTTTGGGGTCTCAAAAAATTGTTCTATCATACCATTCCTCATCCGAAGCTTTACTTCAATCCAATCTCCAATCATTGGATGTCAGTGCTACTAGAAGAACAAACTGTCGAAGTACCGGTTTTGATAGTCCCTAAGAATGGTTCCTGATCTAGCCTTGATGACGCGGCCTAGTATCGTCGTTACTTGGACTCCAAGATATTTCAGCAATCCACATGAGTTGAGATACATGTTAAGTGTGAGGTCTCAAGTTAAGTCATTGTCTCAAGGGTCATATGTATGACATGAAAGGTTCTAGTTAGGCACATTGAATTGACTCATGAACACAATCTCATGGAATCTAAAGATTTAAGTCAAAAGGACCTGAAGCCTTTCAATTTCAGTCCTTAACGGGTTCCTCTGAAATTAAATAGATTAAGGTCTAGACCAAACTCCAATCTTCAGACTTTATTAAGTCTTGTTCAATTGTTCGAAAAATGCACATGCAATGCCATGCAAGAAAATATTTTTGTGAAACTATTTCCTGATTTTGAACTTTTTGATTTTTAAAAAAGTTTTGCAAATTTTTATATAGTTTCGAAAATAGTTTTCAAATTCTAAAAGTTTTGAATAGAAACTTTTAGGGATTTTTGATGAGGGTTAGTGAATTAGGTATATGCACAAATATTTACACGAGAGTGAGGGCATATTTACAAGAATTGGGTATAGATTTTACACTTGTAGTTTGTACATATGTCAGTTGTTATTCATAGGTTTGATATACAAGGGTTATATATATGTTTTAGAAAGAGTTTTATTAGAGTTTTCACTCATTACAATTATATATAAAGTTCTCAGAATAATTTGAAAGTGTTTTACAAACATTTCAAAGTTTGGAAATCATCTTGCAAAGATTTTTCAAAGGTATAGATTGGGTTTTTAACGTATTTTTGCAATCATTTTCCAAATCTTTTGCAAAGTATTTTTCACAACATTCTATTCAAATAAATGACATACATTTTGCAAATATTTACAAAAACTTTTACAAAGTTTTGAAAATATTTTACAAATGTTTTTGAAATGGTTTCAACAGATTTTTAAAGATATTTTAAAACAAATTTTCAAATCATTTTGCAAAATATTTTTAAATCAATTTATTAAAAATATTTACAACGAATTTTGAAAAAAATACATATTGATAGGGTATTCTTTATAGTTGATTTATTGTATACCCTTACCCAGTATAATATATTAGCCATATTATTGAAAATATGAAAGTACGTTTTATGGTTAAAGTATATACAACGTATATACAACCCTGTATACTGAGCACGGACTATGTCCTCATAATGATCAGAAAGAAATAAAGGAAGACATAACTCGTTTTGACTATTGAAAAGTCTATAATATAATGACTGCAAAAAATAATAAGAAATTGATTGCCCCCCTATACTTAGAATCAACTAATCCTACATATAATAGACTCTATACAAAATAGATATGACCGAGGATAAGAATTTACAAAACAATGACTCAGCTTGTCCCCCTATACTTAGTGTAAAATATCCCTAAGTATAGACGGAATATCAACAAGTTGATAGACAAGCGAGAGAATATATAAAGAATAACTCGAATACACTCATCCCCCTATACTTAGGATGAAGTATATCCTAGGTATAACACAAATGAATGGGATGAATGAACTATGAAAGAATGAAAGAACTGAGAATAAAATGAAAAGAAGAAAAGAGATAAAGAAGACAATTAATCAAAAATATTTTTGGTTGCATGATGAGCCTCGAATCCGACCCTCTTAATATCGTGCAATTAGCACTGAATATGTCATCGCAATCGGACCGAATTGGGTCATCAAAGACCATCTAATTTATATGTCACGGAAACAAGATGGTCGTATTTATATTTTACTTGTCAAGAAACCAAGGTTGAACTCAGGGACACGAGCCTCTCTTGCAATTATCTAGATTTTTATCTATTTAACTAAGTGTTGAGTGAGAGATCATTAGGTCAAACAGTGCAGCAGAACGAGACAATGCATTAAAACCAAAACATGCATTTTTTATTTTAATTTTAAACATGCAAATTCATTCTATGCAAAGAATAATAATATGCCCTAGATATAATGATGAGCAAATCTAACAAAGTGTCAATTTTGAGTTTAATTCATGGGTCAAGCTTGATGGACAAATTAAACAAGGTATAAGCTTAAGCACTAAGGGACACATGGCTTATAAAATATTACATCAAAAATTTTGTGTTAAAATAACAATTGGGCATGCCATTAGAAAGTGCATCAAACGAGCTTGAAAATGAAACTGAAATCAACTCAATCAGAATTACGGTGCTCAAGATATGCATGAAAGAAAGCAAGGGCATAACTGAAAGAAAACATGAAATAAAATTACAAACAGGTCTCTTGGGAGGGACTAAAATGTAAATATGAAAAAGATCGGGACCATCCCTGTAAAATACCCCGCGAGGGTATCAATGCAAAATACCAGAAAACGGTGGGCCTCTATGCAAATTACCCAGATGGCACGTGCTATGCACGTGCCATCCATGCTCGGAGGAAGGCTCAGGCTCGACAGAGGCTCGTACTGCTTCGAAAGATGCGATCCTCCAGGCTTGGGCTCGGATGAGGCTCAGGACATCCAAGCCAGGAGCTTGGGCGCTGAGGCTCGGAGCTGCTCTGGAATGGACGTGTGGCCGATCCTAGGCCACCCGATCACGAAGATCGAGTGGCTCCTGGAGAAGTATGTGTGGCTGCATCCGCATCGTTGGATGAACGCCGGGAGGAAGCATCCAATGGCGCCTATACTTCCTCCTTGATCTTCAGCTGGCGGCGAGAACCGAGCTTCGGCGAAGGAGCGCCAGCTCCGCCGCTCCATCTTGGATACGTCGGACCTCCCCGGAGCTCATGAACGATCGTCGAGGAAGCTAGGAGCTCGGGGAAGGCGTTGGGCTCTCTTGCTCAGACCATCGGTGCTCTACTGAAGGCGGCGATGGTAGCGAAATCCGCTCCGATGAGTCTCTGGCCAGTAAATCAAGTTCTCCTGCAAGTTAGTCCGATAGCCAAGTCGTGCAAAGCGAGGTGCTTGTAAGAGATGATATGGAATGAGAGCTTCGGTGGGCGGAGCAATGGGCAGCTCGGAGCTCCTCCATCGTGAGTGGCGGAGGAGATGGGTCAGATGTGACAGAGGTTATGGAGATAGGAGAAGAGGGTATGAAGGCGGCACGCGAATCGTGGAGGAGAGGGGAAGCTCGGGAGGTGAACGATGGAGGTCGAATAGGGGTGTGAAGATCTAATTAATTCTGAGAAGAAAGGTGAAAAATCATAAAGAGTTGGAGGGGACTTACCTGATCAAAGATGGAGGATATAGCTTGGGCTTCCAGAAGATCCCCTGGTCTTTGCTGGACCCCGTCATCTACTCGGGGCAGCTCGAGCGGGCTAGGAGCGCCGCGACTCCGCCATGGAGGGCGGAGGGTCAACACCGGAGGCTCCGGTCATCATCGCTCGATCCGACCATCTCCACCTTTCACAGGGAGATGGCAGAGGGATGGGCCTTTCCCCGCGTAAAGGTGGACGTCGGTAATCAGAGGGGGAGGCGAGATATTTGAAGGTGGTAAATGTGGTGCTGATGGGTGGAGTCGTGGATTGCGAGGGGAATATGGGGAGATTGGAGGAGGATCGTGGGCAATGGACGTGCCCGTGAGGAAGAAGGACGGTAGGGGAACGTCGTGGGATGGTTGGCGAGAGAGAGGGTAGTCGGGGGAGATGGAGAAAATGGGAAGGGCGAGGCTTTCGCACGAGGTGGCGAACATGGGAGAGAGGTCTGACTGAGGTAGACGACGACGTGCTGGCCGTTGGATCAAAGATCCAACGGCTAGAAATTAGGCGCTAAAGAGTGGTCGGGATGTAATCTCGGCTGAAGCGATCGAAGGGTTTGTGAGATGCCACGTGTCTCCTTAGAGGTGAAGCGCCAACGGACGGTTGAGATTAGATTAGGACTACGATCGGGAGCTTGGTATTATAGAGGCAGTAGATGGTGGCGATGAAGGGACGCAGGCACGATCGAATGGTCCAGAAGGTGCCATGTGGCGGCCTATGGTTGAGGCACGAACGAGTGGCAGTGATGAGATCTGGAGATGATCAAACAGTGGGGAGGAAGCATGTACGTGGAGAGAGTTGGGCCGTTGGATTCAAGAAGAAATCCAATGGCCATGGATGCAGGTGGATGATGCAAGGAGTGCGGGCCACGTGACTCACCCAGAACGGGCCACGTGGCCCAATCAGATTATTCCAAAAGAAATTTTGATATTTGAGGGGCTAAATGGCCGAATTTGAGAAAACTCAAAACATGAAAGTTGTAGATCTTGATAAGATCTACAAGTTTCATGTTGACTAAAAGTGGAGATGAGGTCGCATGTAGATACAAAATATTTTTGAGGGTATTTTTAAGGATAAAATACCACGAATTTTGCTTTTGCCATTTTTTTTGATTTTTAATTTATTCCAGACTCCGATAATTACAGGACATTATCTGGATTTTATTGACCCATAATTATGCAAGGGAGTTAAAAATGCAGAATTAAGATGATGAAATCGGGTTTCATCACCCCCTATACTTAAACTATGCTCGTCCTCGTGCTTCAAAGAAAATGAATAAGCTGGATTAACCCCCTTGTGCATGTGAGTACAGGATCCAATCCGTTCAAGTTTAGTCAATCCTTAGAGGTCCAAAATTTTAGAGAGCCTTAATCAAGAGGCACCCAATTCCTCTAATTCTCCAGACTCTCTCTGATGTACATATAATCTAAAGGATATGAAATTTAGTGTTGACTGCGATTCTGAGAGTAGAGTCAAATCGTCACCCAGAGTCTTGGTCCAAGAAATTCTCCTAAGGACACAATCCTCAACACTAGGGAATAAATCTCATCTTGCATCCAGTCCACCGTCTCTTTAGTTGTCAGACTTAGAAAATGTAGATGGAAGGCCAGATGATGGAGGGCATAGGATTGTGTCATTTCTTCTCTCCCTCTCATTAGAACAAGGATTCTCTCAAGTGCCTTATTACGTAACACTTTTTTTTGGTGTTGATCAGTGCGTCCGTCAAGAGAAGTTGGAGCTGTCTGCACTTGTTTTCCTGGGAGTACACCGGGGTGTGCCTTTTTTTAAAGTACCTATCGTACATTCTACACCCAGACTTGTAGCATTTACGATGCCGAGCCCTTTTTTTGTGCAAACCCGACTCCTGGTCCTAATAGCGGTGGTCCAAGTGGACACTTTGAAATATTTGGGAGCGCTCGCGTTTGGTGGAAGCTCTTTGATATTTGACTTTGTGGAATGAGATTTTCTCTGAAATTTCATTGCTTTTGTATAATTTTTGGCTAGCTCCACTGCTTTTACAAAGATTTGGTGCACACTGATCAACATTTTTTTCATTTATTCACACCCTGGCACTTAGGTCAATGTCACGAGATTAGTATAAGAATCAAGTTCTCATACTGGCTAAAATTGCTGACACTCAGGTTTCATGAAGCCTTCAAAAAATGTTATCCCATCCTCGAGCATTCTTAGATCAAATCCAAACTCGAATTCCTCATCCCAATGCCTCAGGTGAGAAGTCAACTCATCTCATCAAAATCGCAGTCGTGCATGTGATGTGCTGATCATATTCTTTTGTCTGAGACTAAGCATGAAATATAGCATGCAAATATAGAAATCTAGGGCAATGTGGATGATTAAGTCTATGACCCTGATGGCTAAAGCTGGTTAACCTAAAATCTCAAAGACCTCATAAAACAAAGTTTCCTTGATGATTTCAGATCCTGGGTGGGTGTGTGAAAGTAGAAGATTAATCCAACTCCTTCATTCAAACACAATTTTTTTGAAATATTTTTTAAGAGATTTTTTTGTTTTTTGTTTGTTTTTTGTTTTTTTTGAAAAGTTTTTTTGGTTTTTTACCCACCCCATAATTATTGTATAATATATACTAAAATACGTGAAAGTACGAGCTATGGGTAAAGTATATATGTAATATGTACACGCCCCCTATACTTAGCATGTGCTATGTCCTCAGAGCACAAGAAGCGAGAAAAAGACATATCTCGTGCTAAGCTTAGGATGGCTAAAATAATAGATAGTATAGAAGTCGATCCTCCCTCTATACTTAGGCTCTGGTCAGCCTAAGTGTAGAAGAAGAGCAAAAAATGGGGCGGACGAGGTCAAGAAGAGACATGGGTGAGTATATACACATGGCGGGCATCGGTTCCCCCTATACTTAGGCTCTTGGTCAGCCTAAGTATTGGAAGGAGTAAGTGTGAGAACCGATGTGATCTGGAGAATATACAAAGAAGGAAGAATGTATAACAACAATGAATCTTCTAAGATGTTGAATCTTGATGCTGCATCTTCATGATGAGTGATATGATGTATCTGCTATGTGCTCACTCTGCGTGAAGTTGATGACCTCGACATGGACTAACTGCTCTTTCAAATCAACAAAATGCTTCAACAGTTGTCCATTCACCACATGAGATTGTGCACCATCTGTGAGATCAACGATCTCTACACTTCCATTCTCGTGCACTTTCTTAATAACAAAGGGACCTGTCCATTTAGATTTGAGCTTCCCATGGAACATCTTCAACCTGGCATTGAACAACCATACCTTTTGTCCAGGGACAAAGTGTTTGCACCTAATGTGCTGATCATGCCATCTCTTTACTTTGTCCTTATAAATCAAACTGTTGTCATATGCCCTACTTCGGATTTCCACGAGCTCGTTCAAGTTCAAGTCTCGACAAAGCTTCCCTAGGTGACAACTCCAATTAATCTTCTTAATTGCCCATTCGGATTTATGAATCAATCCTTCGGGCAAATGGCATGGCTTGCCATAGATCATTCTAAATGGTGAAGTACCCAATGGTATCTTGTAGGCTGTTCTATAGGCCCATAGAACTTGGTCCAAAAGTTGGTACCAGTTCTTCTTATCGGGATGAACCAATTTCTGCAAAATACTCTTCACCTCTCTGTTTGAAACCTCTGCCATGCCGTTGGACTGTGGGTGGTAAGGACTAGTAACTCTATGCTCAAATCCATAGTCCTTAGCTAAAGATCTCATATCTCTGTTCACAAAGTGGCTACCCCCATCAGATATCAAAACTTTTGGTACCCTGAACCTAGCAATAATATGGTCTCTTACAAACTTGCAGACAGTCTTGCTGTCTGCGGTTCGGGTTGGGATAGCCTCCACCCACCTAGATAAATAATCAACCGCCAACAATATGTACTCATGTTCTTGGCTATTGGGAAAGGGACCCATAAAATCTATACCCCATGCATCAATAACATCACAAATAATCATCGGTTGCATGGGCATCTCATCTCTCTATCCAACTGTCCCTCCCATCCTTTGACAGATCGGGCACAACCGTACAAAATCAATAGCATCTCTAAATAAGGTCGACCAATACAATCCAATTTGAAGTACTTTGTGAGCGATTCTCTTTCCTGAATGGTGTCCTCCAGCCTCAAGTGAATGACAATATGTGAGGACACTCTGGTACTCCTCATGAGGAATACACCTTATCCAAACACAATCTGGTCCTTTGAAGAAAAGGAAAGGATCATCCCAGTGGTATCTCCTCGAATCCGACTTGAGTCGATCAATGCTGCTCCTAGTCCAACCGTGGGGAATCTGCTTGGAGACAAGATAGTTCACCATGTTGGCATACCACGGGAATGAGTCAATAACACAAATTGACTTGTCTGGGAAGGTCTCTCTAATCTGCTCATGATCAGGAGAATCGTTAAGTTCAATCCGAGAAAGGTGATCAGCCACAACATTCTTCACTCCAGGTTTATCTTTTATCTCCAAATCAAATTCCTGGAGGAGTAAAATCCACCTGAGAAGACGCACCTTCGTGTCCTTCTTTTCCATTAAGTATGGAATGGCTATGTGATCAGTGTAAATTGTCACCTTAGAGCCCAAAATATATGATCTGAACTTCTCGAGGGCCCATACTGCCGCGAGCATTTCCTTTTCAGTCATTGTATAATTTTTCTGTGTAGGATCTAATACTTTGCTCGCGTAATGGATCGCAAATGGAATCCCTTCTCGTCGTTGTCCTAACACAACTCTTATAGAGAAATCTGAAGCGTCAGTCATGATCTCAAAGGGAAGAGACCAGTCAGGAGCTTGTAGGATAGGCGAGGTGCAAATCTTCCTCTTTAAGAGCTCAAAGGCCTCCAGACACCTGTGATCTACAATGAACTCTGTGTCTTTCCCTAAGAGCTCAGTCAGTGGGCATGCGATATTTGAAAAATCGTGAATAAATCTTCTATAGAATCCAACATGCCCTAGAAAAGACCTCACTGACTTCACGTTGGTAGGTGGATCGAGTTTCTTGATCACCTCCACCTTGGCAGGGTCAACCTCCATTCCTTGGAGATGACATGCCCCAACACGATACCCTCCGTCACCATAAAGTGACTCTTCTCCCAGAAGAGTACCAAATTCACCTCTCTACACCTCGTGAGGACTCGGTCCAAGTGCGCTAAACATGTATCAAAAGAATTACCATAGACCGAGAAGTCATTCATGAACACTTCCAGGAAATCTCCCACCATCTCAGCAAATATGGCTATCATGCACCGCTGAAATGTGCTCGGGGCATTGCAGAGCCCGAATGGCATACGCCTGAAAGCATAAGTGCCGAATGGACATGTGAATGTGGTTTTTTCCTGGTTCTCAGGGGCTATGGCCACCTGGTTGTAGCCTGAGTACTCGTCAAGAAAACAGAAGAACTCTTTCCCTGCGAGTCTCTCCAAGATCTGATCAATAAAAGGCAAGGGAAAGTGATCTTTCTTGGTCGCGGCATTCAAGCGCCTGTATCGATACAGACGCACCACGACGTGGGTACTCGTGTCGCGATCTCTAGCCCCTCCTCGTTGGTGACCATCTGAATTCCCGACTTATTCGGGACAACATGAAGCGTGGCCACCCACTTGGAGTCACAAATAGGGTATACAAACCCTGCCTTACACCATTTTTCAATCTCTTTCTTCACCACTTCCTGTAGATTGGGGTTAAGTCTCCTCTGGAACTCACGGGAAGGTCTCACATTATCCTCAGTAAAAATGTGGTGCGAGCAGAGAGCGGGGTTGATGCCCATGAGATCTGACACTGTCCAGCCTATTCCTTTGCGGTTCCTCTCTAAGACTTCTAACAACCTAGACTCTTGTTCTAAAGTCAAGTCTGAGCTAATGATGACAAGATATCTCTCTTTGGGTCCCGCAAGAAAGGCATACTTGAGTGTAGGAGGTAATGATTTCAGTTCTGGCAATGTGGTATCATCAAGCAAATCTGGCTGAACTGAATCTGAATCTGGTTCCGTGCTGCATGAAGATGGGCTAAGCTGAGTAGTACTCACAACCAAATCAGAAGTATTGGGAGTCGGATCGTCAAAAATATCCAAACAATCGGCAAAAGCCACATCTGACTCATCATATATGTCCCATGATTGTTCTGAAGAGGATGGAATTGACAGATCCAGATGGATCTCTACGTCATCATAGGAATAGGTAGATTCATCTCTAACAAGATCAGACAACACCTGGCAAACTACATCATGCACTATGTCCTCTCCAGATGAAAGGGTCTCGCTTTGTCCTGAAGGAATCTGTCCCCAAATCCCAACGATGCTAATCATTCTGCAATCTGCCTCTGATGATGAGTACTCTGTGCTATTCTCTGAATCAGGTCGCTGCCACTTGGTTTGCTTCATCTCAAGGTTCACTTCTTCGCCTGGAGAACAGAACTTCATCATTCTCGTACCATAATCGAAAGCTGCGTCTGCGGTCCTAAGGAAGGGTCGTCTGAGAATGATCTGAGATTCTCTCCAATGATTGGGGTCTCCATGTCCAAGACTGTGAAGTCAACCTGATAGTTCTGCCCCTCAATCGAGATAACGACGTTCTTCACTTCTCCCTTAGGTCTCTTCACTGAACGATCTGCAAATTGGAGTAAAGCTCTAGATTTGCGAAGTGGTCCCAACTCCAATTTCTGATATAAGGCTAAGGGAAGTAAGTTGATCGAAGAATCGTTATCCAAGAGTGTGCGTGCAAATGTAATGTCATCCATACGACTCTCCACATAGTGAGCACCCATGTCTCTCTTTTTCATTAGCAAAGTCTGATTCTTGAGACAATAGGTTGCGGCTACTGATAAGACATGTGTCTTTATATTTCGGTTATCTTTCTTCCTGCTAACCCTTGTAGGTATGCATCTCACCTTAAGGTATTTTTGGAATGTAGGATGGTTAGCCACATGTTCATCAAATGGCACCTTTACAGTGATGTGTTCTTTACAAAACCGTGCCATATCGAGGTCATCTTTCTGAATCTTTTTGAGGCGCTTGCCTGCGTAAGAGAACTGGGGAAAGGGATTGAAGCTAGAGAAACAGAAGATGAAGTGTCTGAATCATGAACTAAAAGATCATTCTTGGAGTTAACAGAAACAAAGTTCTTCAAACATGAATCTTTTTGATGCAACATGGGATCGAAATCAAAACTATCTACTACAGGTTGTGGAATAGAAGCTGGAGTGTTATCCGCCACAACCGAAGATGCAAGGTCCTCCGTAGACTCAGAAGCATATCCATGCCGACGATGCTGCATTCGTGCTCTCCTCCTCCTCTCGGCTCCCTGAGTAGAAATCCTCAGATGTTGCTGATGGGGCTCCGAAATATGCTGTCTCTCCTCCTCGTCCTCTGAAGACTCCTCAAGTAGAGCTCCAGAGATGCCCCTCCTCGTATCCCTCGCCCGATCAGGTACGGTCACAGTCCTTCCGCTCCTGAGTGACATGTGGTTAGCCTCGTCACACGAAAGAATCTCATGTTCAGATCTACGAGATGTTGAATAGTATACTTGACCAAAGTGCTGCTTAGAACTAGAACGGTTCAGGCTATTGGGGTTAGCCTGAACTTGGGCTGGGATAGAGGTAGAGGGTGTAGTCTGCTCGTCTCGCCATCTGGACAGGCGGTTGACATCCACCCGTAAGTCATGAATCTTGTTCCCATAGGAACGCAGCTCATCGAGTATCTGCTGCTGTATGTCCACGGATCCAGACGATGAAGGAAGTGGATAAGACTTGGAAGAAGAACGGGAAGACTGGCCCTGCTGGCCAGGGTACTGCCTTTGTTGCTGCTGCTGGGGTTGCGGGCCCTGCTAGTCCGTCTGGTAATGGCCCTGTCAGCCATACTGTTGGTACTGCTGCCGCTACTGCTGGGGTGGCTGGAATCTAGGGCTCTGTTGTGATGGAGGTGGTGCGGAGGTGAATGCGGTGTTGTGATAGGTCGGGGGACACTGGTAGGTCTGTCGGTCTCCCTAACTTCCCAGCTTGGCAGGGTCCTGAGTATACCATACTCCAATCACCTCCCAAACCGGTGGAGGCTCCTCCTGAACTGTCTCAGCTAGTAGAGGTGGCCGTTGGAAAGAGTGGATATAGGATTGGTCCTGCTCCCATGGCTGGGGTTGCCCTGACACCAACTGCTCCTTAATATGGTGAACTCAGTATATGAGAGCAGAGGGTGCAGTCACGGCAGGTATCTTTATCTTAAATACCCTCTCAGTCAACTCCTCCATCTGTTTTGGTAGTTTGGAGACTCTCTGATCTAATTCATCAATTCTCCTATCAATCCTCTCGACTATAGTAAACTTGTCAGCAAGGAGTCCCATGCTAGGGATCTCGTCCTGAGAGAGATCGACTACATCTGATTTTCCCCCTCCATATGAGAGTGAACTAGGGGATGGTGTATAGGCCCTGCTGGTCATCTGTAAGCGGCTAGTTTCAACCATCTGCTCGAATACCCTCCAAAAGGTATCCGCTCCTCGTGATGTATAGCTGCCTCCACAGGTAGCGCTCACTAAACCCTGCATCTCAGGGTTGAGACCAATAAAGAATGACTGGACCAAGATATTGTCATCTAGTCCATGACAAGGACACTTCTGCAGGATGTCCTTGAATCTTTCCCAAGCGTCACAAAAAGCTTCATGGGGTAATTGGGAAAAACTCGTAATTCACGTCCTCATCATGTTAGTTCTACTCAACGGGTAGAACTTCTTCAGAAACAGGTCCTTGAACTGGGCATAAGTGGTGACGGTGATTCCAAGATTCTTCACCCAGTTATCGGCTTTTCCACCCAAGGCAAATGGAAGGGCTTTGAGCCTAATATAATCGTGGCTAACATTATGATATTTGAGATTATCACATATGAGCTCAAAGTCCCTTAGAAATGCATATGGCTCCTCAGATGCATTCCCATCAAAATGTGGCAGCAGGTTCAGAAAGTGCGGCTTCAACTCAAAATCAACATTGGGTTCGACTGGACTCAAGTAGTTAGGAATTTGATATTGTTCGGGGTTGTACGCCGCATCCATTGGTGGTTCGACCCCAACATTTAGTTGTCCTAGATGAGCTCGGAGTAGTACGTGTTGCTGATCAGATGCAGCTAATCTAGCAAGTACCATTCTCAATGGGTCTTCATGGTTCTCAGCTAATCTACGATTCATCATCTCAATATCTTGATCTTAGCAAAATCCACGAGTAAATTCACTAATAAATGTATATAAAATCCATAACTTAACAAAATGACTCTTGTAAATAAAATGCATTAATTATTGTATATTATATTGTACAAAATAAATTAACAATTAAAAGGCGCAAAATTAAAGGAGTTTTTCACCTGTAAATAGCCCAAAACTTCATGTATTTTTAATAATTTTATTTCAACTCCTTTTTGGCTAATTATTTCTCTAACTTGTTTGTAAAAATGTACATAAAAATACAAAAATACAAAACAAATTTTACCTCAAATAAGTGCTCCTAGATCCCAAAGACAAAAAGCCGAAAAGTCCAACTTCTAGGCTAAATTCCCGCTCCGTATAAACTCCAAATTCACCAAACTCACTTTTTTTCTTTTTTTTGAAGCTTTAAGAGATAATAGGGCTGCCTAAACTCAATTAAATAGATGCATCTGCATTTAACCAGTATGGATGTAAGTACAGGCCGGAGCCTGTTGCTTGAGGACGGGGCCTTACGCGATGTCCTCTAAACCATCCAATCTGCTAAGGGTGAACCCTCACTGAACGCGGCTACTTAATTGGGCTTAGTAGTCACTAATGACTCCTAAAGGATTTTTCTCTTTTTTTATGGATTTTAATTAAGAGTTAGAACATAGGTTAGACTCAACTTTCCTTGAAAAGAGAAAGAAAATTTTCAAAACCATGTCACACAAATAAAAATTTTCAAAATATTTTCAAAAGATTTTTCAAAACAAGGAAAACTCAATTTTCAAATCATTTTCGAAAATATTTTTTTTATCAAAATAGTGTAACATAGCATAGAAAAGCCGTGAAAAACATTTGAGTCCACTTGATTCAAAGGATTTTACTTTAGCCAAAAAAATTTAAAATTTTCAAAATTTTCAGATTATAGCTAAAGTAAGTATACTGTATATACGGTATAACCCCCTATACTTAAACTTTGCTATGTCCTCATAGAACTAGATGATACAAGTCCATAGGTCCATTTAAATATAGAGAAATATACGGGAGCTAAGAGGGGCTCCACTATACTTAGGTTAGAAATAACCTAAGTATAAAGGCAAGGAAAGGAAAGTAGAGAAAATCACAGGGACTCGGGTCCCCTCTATACTTAGGCTGAGATTAGCCTAAGTATAAAGATGAGATTTGATGTTGGAGGAGACCCGAGGTGAACGAAGAAGAAGGATGGATTTACTTGTGAGCAGATGAATCTACAGAGATTAATGTAGTGACTAAGGCTCTAGGGAGTGTATCGAAGCAAACATGGCTCAATCAAGCATACAACACCTTTTAATTTCACCAACTCATACATGGAACCAACCGAAGTTGGTTTATTATCTTGTCAATTTTATTGGTGATAAAACATTTGATCTTTACGCAGAAACAATGTCAAGTAAAATCGATGCGTAAACGAGGGTGTTGCTCTCCCAAAACAAAATTTTACTCCATTTTTGGTTAACTTGCAATTAACAGTCCCATTATTATTTAAGGTTGTCACTGAATTAAGGTTAGCACATAAATCAAGAAATCATCGTCTACCGTTCATTCCCATTTTCCATTAATCCTAGGTGATCAAGCTAGGAAGGGAAACCGAGAAAAAGCACATATTCAATAAAAACCGTGTTCTAAGCTAAGCGATAAAACATGCAGTGACTTAGCAAAAATACATGAAAACTGGGGGTATTTTTAAAAACCAAAACTCATGTATGCAAGTCGATCAGAAAACCGCACCTAATCATGCTTCTATTAGCGGGGAATGATATCTATAAAATTTGGCTAAGTGAGGCGAGATTATGTGCGTCTATATATTAGTGTGTCCTACCTGCGAGCAGCATGTAAAAAATGGGAAATAAAATAAGCTCGGAGAGCCGCGTGCCTGGTCTTAGGTCAACCCTGAAGTAGGGACGATCCCCACACAACCACATATAGTCATTTTTTTACAACCACGAGCCTTCGATCGAAGACCGCTGTAAAGACGGTTATTACAAAATGAGATGCAAAAATGAATCATTTTTTTGTCTCTTTTCGACTTGCTCCAAGCAGACTTCTCTGGCTCCTCGTAGCAGGAAGCAACAGCTCCTCGCCTCCTCGAACACCAAGGGACCTGCCACAAAAGCAATGGTTAGAAATCAATCGAAAAGAAATTTTTTTATAATGCAAAATAGATGAAGATAGTGACCTATATAAAAGAAACACCTAATTAAATAAACAAAATCCCAATAATACAAAAAATGAGCCGTGTCCCCGGCAACGACGCCATTTGACGAGCCGTCTTAATATTGTGTAATTAGCACTGAATATGTCATCGCAGTCGGGCCGAATTGGGTCATCAAAGACCATCTAATTTTTATGTCAAGGAAACAAGATGGTCATATTTATATTTTACTTGGCAAGAAACCAAGGTCGAACTCAGGGACACGAGCCTCTCTTGCAATTATCCAGATTTTTATCTATTTAACTAAGTGTTGAGTGAGAGATCATTAGGTCAAACAGTGCAGCAGAACGAGACAATGCATTAAAACCAAAACATGCATTTTTTATTTTAATTTTAAACATGCAAATTCATGCTATGAAAAGAAAAATAATATGCCCTAGATAAAATGATGAGCAAATCTAATAAAGTGTCAATTTTGAGTTTAATTCATGGGTCAAGCTTGATGGACAAATTAAACAAGGTATAAGCTTAAGCACTAAGGGACACATGGCTTCTAAAATATTACATCAAATATTTTGTGTCTAAAATAACAATTGGGCATGCCAAAGTGCATCAAACAAGCTTTAAAATGAAACTGAAATCAACTCAATCAGAATTACGGTGCTCAAGATATGCATGAAAGAAAGCAAGAGCATAACTGAAAGAAACCATGAAATAAAATTACAAACAGGTCCCTGGAAAGGGACTAAAATGTAAATATGAAAAAGATCGGGACCTTCCTTGTAAAATACCCACACGCATAGGGGCATTTTTGCAATTTTGAAAACCTGCGAGGGTATCAATGCAAAATACCCTCAGCGCACGTGGACTGCATGGATCCAGGACCTGGTTGCATAATTGAAGAAGATGGTGGGCCTTTGTGCAAATTACCTAGATGCCACGTTCTATGAACGTGCCATCTAGGCTCGGAGGAAGGCTCAGGCTCGACAGAGGCTCAGACTGCTTCGGAAGATGCGAGCCTCCAGGCATGGGTCGGATGAGGCTCGGGACATCCAAGCCTGGAGCTCAGACGCTGAGGCTCGGAGCTGCTCTGGAATGGACGTGTGGCCAATCGTAGGCCATCCGATCACGAAGATCGAGTGGCTCCTGGAGTAGTATGCGTGGCTGCATCCACGCCATTGGATGAATGCCGGGAGGAAGCATCCAACGGCACCTGTACTTCCTCCTTCATCTTAAGATGGCGGTGGGAACCGAGCTCTGACGAAGGAGCACCAGCTCCGCCGCTCCATCTTGGACACGTCGGATCTCCCCGGAGCTCATGAACGATCGTCGAGGAAGCTAGGAGCTCGGGGAAGGCGTTAGACTCTCTTGCTCAGACCATCGGTGCTCTATTGAAGGCGGCGATGGCGACGAAATCCGCCCCGATGAGTCTCCGGCTAGTAAATCAAGTTCTCCTGCAAGTTAGTCCGATACCCAAGTCCTGCAAAGCAAGGTGCTTGTGAGAGATGATATGGAATGAGAGCTTCGGTGGGTGAAGAAATGGGAAGCTCGGAGCTCCTCCGCCGTGAGTGGCGGAGGAGATGGGTCGGAAGTGACAGAGGTTATGGAGATAGGAGAAAAGGGTATGAATGCGGCGCGTGAATCGTGGAGGAGAGGTGTAGCTCGGGAGGTGAACGATGGAGGTCGAATAGGGGTGTGAAGATCTAATTAATTCCGAGAAGAAAGCTGAAAAATCCTAAAGAGGTCGAGGGGACTTAACTGATCGGAGATGGAGGATATAGCTTGGGCTTGGGGTTCCAGAAGATCCCTGGGTCTTCGCTGGACCCTGTCAGCTACTCAGGGCAGCTCGAGCAGGCTGGGAGCACTGTGACTCCGCCATGTAGGGTGGAGGGTCAACACCGGAGGCTCTGATCGTTATCGCTCGATCCGACCATCTCCCCCTATCACAGGGAGATGGCGGAGGGCTGGGCCTTGCCCCACGTACAGGTGGACCTCGGTAATCGGAGGGGGAGGCGAGATATTTGAAGGTGGTAAAGGCAGTGCTGATGGGCGGAGTTGTGGATTGCGAGGGGAATATGGGGCGACTGGAGGAGGATCGTGGACAATGGACGTGCCCGCGAGGAAGAAGGACGATAGGGGAACGTCGTGGGATGGTTGGCGAGAGAGAGGGTAGTCGGGGGAGACGGAGAAAATGGGAAGGGCGAGGCTTCCGCGCGAGGTGGCGAACGTGGGAGAGAGGTCTGACTGAGGTAGACGACGACGTGCTGGCCGTTGGATCAAAGATTCAACGGCTGGAAATTAGGCACTAAAGAGTGGTCGGGATGTAATCTTGGCTGAAGCGATCGAAGGGTTTGTGAGATGCCACGTGTCGCCTTAGAGGTGAAGCACCAGCGGACGGTTGATATTATACAAGGACTACGATTGAGCGGTTAGTATTATAGAGGCAGTAGACGGTGGCGATGAAGGGACACTGGCACGATCGAATGGTCCAGAAGGTGCCATGTGGGAGATGATCAAACGGTGGGGAGGAAACATGTACGTGGAGAGACTTGGGCCGTTGGATTCAAGAAGAAATCCAACGGCCATGGATGCAGGTGGATGATGCAAGGAGGTCGGGCCACGTGGCTCACCCAGAACGGGCCACGTGGCCCAATCAGATTATTACAAAAGAAATTTCGATATTTAAGGGGCTAATGGACAAATTTGAGAAAACTCAAAACGTGAAAGTTGTAGATCTTGATGAGATCTACAAGTTTCATGTTGACGAAAAGTGGAGATGAGGTCATATGTAGATACAAAATATTTTTGAGGGTATTTTTAAGGCCAAAAATACCACGAATTTTTCTTTTGTCATTTTTTTGTGATTTTTAATTTATTCCAGAATCTGATAATTGCAGGACATTATCTGGATTTTATTGACACATAATTAAGCAAGGGGGTTTAAAATGCAAAATCAAGATGATGAAATCAGGTTTCATCATTGCATTGTTTGGATTTCTCATAGCTGCAGAGAGATCTTCATCTAGTATAAAACCCGAATAGAATCAACAATGGCTAGGAATGTATCATGCTCTAAATATGGTTCCAGCAACTGATCGTTGACAACAAATGGTTGTGTGTCAGTTGACAATTCGGATATTAAAATGCATCCATTTTCACCAGAATATTTACTATGAAGGGCCCTGTCCATTTACTCTTTAATTTACCTGGGAATATCTTCAACTTCGCATCGAACAACCACACTTTTTGTCTAGGCTCGAAAGTATTTCGTCTGGTGTGCTGGTCGTGCCACCGTTTGACCTTCTCCTTGTACAACAACCTATTGTCGTATGCATAGTATCGGAATACCAAGAGCTTGTTCAGATCTATTTTCCTATTCTGACAACCTTGGTGTCAGTCGAGGTTGCAAATATTCATGGTGCAAAGAGATTTATGAATAAATTACAGTAGCAGGTGGCATGGCTTTCCATATACAAGATGGTAGGGCGACATACCCAAGGGAAACTTGTAGGTGGTCTGATAAGCCCATAGAGCTAAATCCAAAAGTTGTGACCACTTTTTCCTATTCGGCCTAACAAGTTTATGTAATATGATCTTGATTTGTTTGTTTGACAATTCGACCAATCCATTAGATTGATGATGATAAGGAGATGCAACATGATGATCGATTACATACTCCTTCACTAATTTCTTCGCCTCTTTATTTATGAAATGGCTACCCCGTATGAAATGAGGATCTTTGGAATTCCAAACCATGAATTGATGTTATCTTTCAGAAACCGACAGACTATTCAGCTATCAGTGGATCAAGTGGGAATAGCTTCTACCCGTCGACTCACATAATCAACGATAAGAAGGGTGTATTCATAGACTTGACTGTTAAGAAATGAACCCATGAAATCAATGCCCCAAGCATAGAACACATCAAAAATCTAAATGAATTTTAGTGGCAAGGAGTCTTTAGCACTGAGGGTTCCTCTCGTTTTCCGATAGTCTATTCACCCTTTGACGTATGTTGCAACATCCTTAAATAGTGTGAGCCACCGGAGACCACACTGCAATATCTTTGCTACCATTCTGCTTCCAGAATGGTGTCCTCCATATTCAAGCTTATGAAAGTGCTAACACTATTGTACTCCACGTGAGGAATACACTGATGCGCTATGCAATCTGCTCCTTCCCTCAACATATAGGGATCTTCCCACTAGTAAAAATGAATGTCTGACATAAATTTATCCTTCTTGATTCTCGTCCAATGTTGTGGGATCACCCCAAAGATGAAGTAGCTTACAATATCAACATACCAGGGGAGAGATGCCACGTTGAGAATTGCTTCATCAGGATAGGACCTATGATCGGTGTACTGCTCAGCTTAGTTGTGCATTCTAATCTGGATAAATGTATGCTACCACATTTTGAACTCCAGGATTGTGATGACACGGATCTGGCGAGGGTCTAAAATTATCCTCATTAAAGAGCGAAGAAAGAATGCCGCTTAGGCGACAACTCACCAGATCAAAGATCAATTAACAATCAACCCACACAAGCATTGAAATAATCAAACAAAAAGAGGTTCAAAATTTATCATAACCCTATATATAGATGTGTAGTCGAAGTATGTATAGGGTGTCGAACACATGGAGAACGTGGGATAAACAACAAAAATTGACTAAAAAGATAAGAAATGTTTTGGGGTTTTTATGAAGATTTTTACATTTTTATGGGACTTTCATTAATTATTAATTATTTTTTGTTTTTTTTATTTTGTTTAGGGATTTCATTTTTATATTTTTATATTTCTTTTTATATTTTTTGATTTTTAATTTTCTTTTTCTTTATAAATAGTTATAAGATAAATATATATAATATATATAGATAATGTAGATAATATAAATAATAAAAATATATAATGAAAAAAAATTAGAAAATGTCCTATTTATAGTCCTTTTTAATTTGTAAAGGCAATAAAAATATTTCTAATAATTTTAATAATTATAACAAGATTATTAGTAATATAAGTACATATAGGTATAAATACAGTATATAGGCTAGTATATATATATAGATATCTATAAATACTCAAAATACACCGAATAAAATATTTTTTATATTTTTATATTTTTACTATTTTTTTGTTTTTCCTTTAATTTTTGTGATTTTTTATATTTTTAATTGAATAAATAGGGCAAAACAGTGAGCAATAAATAGGGGTGATTATTTTTATGTTTTAAAAATAGCTAAAAGTTTCAAAATTTTCCAAATATAATTTATATGTAGGGAAAATAAAAGAGAAAATACAGAAATAGAAAACACAAATTTTAGATTTATGTAGATTTGCTTATAATATTTTAAGGATTTTGAAACTTTTTAATTTTTAGTGTTTTTCTTTTGTTATTTTTAAGGATTTTTGGTCTGTAAGTGCAAAATAGAGTAATGATCAAAATAAAATTTTTTTGGAATTTTTCAAAACATTTTCGTATTGTTTTATATTTTTCTAAGCTAGATAGGAAAAACATCTTTATTTTTTATTTTTAATAAATAGAAATAAAGGATAAAATAACTTAATAAAAATATATGTTGTAGAATATTATGTAAAGTATTTATCCTAATTTTCTGCAAAATTTTAGGGCTCAGGTACTATTTTTAAGAAAAATAAAATCTAATAAAGAAAATGCAGTCTGGTAGGGGTATTTTTGCACATATTTAAAGTTTTGGCACTATGTCCAAAAAACTAAATAAGTTATTGGAACAAAATGTATTTTCTCAAATATTCCCATTAATATTTAACCCTCCACTCAGAGGGGTATTTCTGCAATTAATACAAAGTTGGGGGAAAGATGCAAAATACCTAGAAAATATTACACTAATATCACAAAAATGTGGAATAAAAAGAAATACATGAATGACCGAGGGTTTAGGGGCGAAATACTAAGTCCCCTCACATGCACAAGCACAAGTGGTGACGTAGATTGGACCTGAATGCAAATATGCAAAGTACATGTGCCATATAGTAAATATTACAATAATCAAAACACTGTTTTGGGGGTCGAATTGAGTCACAAATGGGCGATGTTGAGGTCAGATGGTGTTCTCCGGTGATGTGTCCAGAGGTGGAGAACGATTCTCCTAATCGGAGCAAGATTAGGGGGAATGAAGGTGTTTGGGGCAAAGGGAAGGTAAAGGAGAAAGGAAATGAGGGTGACAGTGGGGTGACACAAAGTCGGAAAACGACGAAGAAGGTTGTAAGAGCTGAGTTTCGGTGAATTTCAAATTTTTGATTTTACAAAATAAAGAATGAAATCAATTGAAAATAAAATCTACCCGACTCCAGAGAATTGCAAGAAAATAAGGCTCACCGGACCAGAGGAGCAAGAGTTGGAGCTTGCAGCAGAGGGATTCCGATGAAGGCTCGGATCACATGATTCAACACCCTCGTTCCTTGCTAAAACCTTGGTATGGTTCTGGCTGTCTCCAGGAGCTTCAATCACACTTAGGGTTAGGGTTTAGATGGGTGAAAAGGGATCAAGATCCGATTGAAGGAGGAGGCAATACTATATACTGTCTACTTTGGATTGAGGTGACATCTCAATAGATTGATCCTTGGATTGATGTAGGATCACAACATGAAAGAACAATAATCGAGGATTAAAAGTCAAGAAGAAATTGATACAAATGGGTGTAAGGATCTCATGAAAAAACTCGATGAAGAGGAGTCAATAGTCCTCTGACAACTACATGACTAGGGGGTCAGACAGTTGACCGGGGTCATTTGGTCTGGCCTCCCCATTGGTCCATGTGAACAGCTAGAGGACGAAATAGGTAAATAAAAGAACAAAAATTAAAAATAAAATAATAAATGAATTAATAATTAAAAATCAAAACATAAGAAATGTTTATTATTTTATGTCATATTTTATTATAAACTTTATTTATTTTTACAAGTTAATTTATTAGGTTTTTATTTTTACAAGTGTATTTATATTTCTGATTTTTATTTTTATAGGAATTTTATTTTTATTTTATATTTCTGATTTTTATTATTTTATATACATATATTTTATATTTATAACTTAATTAAATCTACATAAATATATTTTATTGTATTTTCTGAAGTCATTTATACACTTAAATAAATATATGTATTCATTATATAAGTATAATTATAAGTATGTATAATTCCTCTACATATTTTAGTGTATTTATTTATTTTAATGTATTTTTATTGATTTTATTTTATTCTAGTTATGTACATGTGTTATAAACAATATTTTTGTAAAATTATAAAAATATAAAATAATGAAAAATATAAAGAATAGATAAAATGAAAATTTTATTCATGTATAATATACAACAGGGGTCCAAAATCTAACTTTTGCACCTTAACTCCCAATTAAATGAAATCACCTTCACAGAATAGATAATAAAAAGCAATATACAATGAAAGCAATTTTGATGAATTTTGAACTCATATGGATGAGATATGGGTCTAGGAAGTTTGGATTTTGGATTTTTATTCTGAGTGTACAAAGCACAATATATATTATTTTTATGTGAAATGAATTTTGTATTTTTTTATATATTATTGTCTACAACTTTCATGTACATAGTTTATTGATTTGAGGTATAAATAATAAATAATAAAATAGGTCCCAAATTGGACTTAGTGGGTATTTATAAAATAGGATTTTATTCTATTTTTTGGTATTTATCTTCTTCTACTTTATTCCTTGTCGACCCAGTCATCATGATGCATATGTCTTTGGGTTTAGGGTCATTCAATACCTTTGGTATCTTTTTCTTTTAATTTCTTTATTATTATATTTTGCCTTTAAATATAGTATTTTATACGCTATTTTCACAAAAAAAATAATGTGTTATTTTATGTAAAATAATGTGTTATTTTATGTAGAATAATGTTATTTACATGCATTTAGATAAAGGTCAAAATGAAAGAATAAAGGTGATGAAATGGTGATTCATCACCCCCTATACTTGCCTTTGCTAATCCCTAGCAAACACTTATGCCTATAAGTGCAGAAAAGAAAATAAAGAAAAGAAGAAGAAATAACTTTGATTGATTTTAACATTCAAACTTGTCTTCATAAAATCAAAGTTTGGAGCTAAGTCAGACATTTGGAAGTTATGTTTAGTTGGAACTTTATTGGGAAACGGATTTGAAACACAACAACCTCCAAGACCCACAAGACTCTACCCAAGTCTTCTCAAAAGCAAAGTCAGAACAAGTTGATGTCATACACATTCCCTTATAACTATGAGTCTACCTGTGTCAATGCTATGTAGCTTCTCTTAGCTGATAAAAGGACAATCTTCTCCAACATGGTGACCTTAATTCCCCAATCTAGCAACTCTTTCCTCGAGAAGCGAGGTATTCCCTTCTATGTTCAAATGCAACCAGCTCAAGAAGAGGAGGTGGAGAAGAGAATGGATGGTAGTCAGTGTAGCTACCTATCCTAGGATGCTTGACTAGTGTAGCCAAGTCATCCAACTGCATCCTCACATACATTTGACTATGAAGCATGTGCTTGCTTATTGACTAAATATATGCTCCGATGGGAATTGATTTTTCTTTGATTTTTGCACATCTATTCTTTTTGGAGTTTTTGAATATGCATTTTTTCATTTTTTATACTATATACAACAACATTTACGTAAGGACTTTTTCCTCCTGAGCAAATATGATATCGCTTTTTAAAGCATTCTTACAACCCACAAAACTTTTATCTGTGGACCTCTTCTCTACCGGATCGGGTTAGGGGTACAATGACCACAGATATGTGACTTTCGATGTTTCCATTGGCTTGTGTCTCATGCCGGAAAATCCAACCCTCTGCCACTTCAATTGAGGCAAGCAAAGTGTAAAGTGCAGGCATGCAAGCTAGGTCATTGTCGATAAGAGTCATGTTTGCATTCCGAAATATTCAACTTAGCCAATCAAGACAACATTGAACTAAGTCCTGTGGTCTCAAAGAATTAAGTCTAGTAGACATGAAGTGCCTCAATTTTCGTTCCCTTAAAGTTCCCGTGATTAAGTAGATTACGGTCCAACCAAGCTCCAATCTTTGTATTTTATTTAGACTTGTTCAATTATCAACATCAATCCAAAAAATGCGAAAGCTATGTACAATGTAGAAAATATTTTTATAATGTAATTTTCCGATTTTTAACTTTTTATGGGGTTTTCAAAAAGTTTTGCAAATTTTTAGATTTTTGAAAATAGTTTGCAAAGGTTTTTGGAGTTTTGAATTTTGCAAATTTTTAGGTATTTTTGAAAGACGTAAAGGTTAGAAAAGAAATATATGTAGGTATTTATACGGGACTGCATTTATATTTACAAGGATGGTAGTGAAGGTGTATTTTATACAAGGGATTTTACAAGTTGAGTGTTAGTGAGTATTTATAAGATTTATATACGTGTTTCATACATTGTTGTAAGGATTTTATTTGAGTTGTAATTTACACAAGATTTTAAAAACATTTTTGAAAACATTTTCGTAAACATTTTGAAAACTTATTTTTTAAAATAATTTTGACAAACATTTTTACAAACATTTAAAAAATTTGAAAATCATTTTGTAAATATTTTTAAAATAGTATTTATTGATTTTTCAAAAGATTTCTGCAACCACTTTCCAAACCATTTGCAAATAGATTTTCAAAATAATTTATTTAAACAAATAAAAGAAGTTGTGACAAACCAAACATTTTTACAAAGGCTTGAAAACATTTTACAAAGCTTTTTCCAAACACTTTCAACAGATTTTTCAAAGAGATTTCCAACCATTTTTCAAACATTTTGCAAATTTTTTTAACTAGTTTATTAATTGTGTTTTCGAAGAATTATTTTGTGTTTTATTAGTTAGCCATATTATTTGAAAATACAAGTGTATGAGTTATGTCTAAAGTATATACAACGTATATACAATCCCCCTATACTTAGCTTGAGTTATGTCCTCATAGATCAGAGAGAAAAAAGGAAGACATAACTCGTACCAAGTATAGAATAGTCTATACTACAACAACTAAAGAATGAAAGAATGAGAAGTTGACCGTCCCCCCTATACCTAGGGTGAAATAATCCTAAGTATAGAAGACTATCAACAAGGTAGGGAGGGTTAAAGGTGGGAATATACAAAATCATCTGCTCGACCTGTCCCTCCTATACTTAGGGTGAAATATCCCTAAGTATAGACAAAATATTAAGAGTTGAGGGGACATGTTAGGAATCAAAGAGATGAATAAGTCTAGGTGCTCCCCCCCAATACACAGGATAAAGTACGTCCTAATTGTAGAAAGGGGTGAACACCTTTTTGGAAGAAATAGAAAAATGAAAAGGAAAAGAAGAAAAAAAACAAAATCTTTTTGTGATTTTTCATCCTTTTGTGTCAGATCCTTTAGTCTCTGAGAAATCATCTTGAAATACGACTTCGATCGAATCAACAACATACATGAATGTGTCATGCTCGAGATATGGCTTTAGCAACTATCCATTGACTGCAAAGGGCTATGCATCAAGTGACAATTTTGATATGAGCAGACTTCTGTTGTCATGCACATTTTTCACTGTAAATGGTCTAGTCCATTTGCTCTTTAGTTTACATGAATAAAATCTTTGACTTCGAATCAAATAACCACACCTTATGTCTAGTTTGAAAGTCTTCCTTCAGATGTGTTTGTTGTAACATCTCTTGACTTTCTCGTTGTACATGAGGCTGTTATCATATTATTAATCTCTGAATTCAAGTAATCTTTTCTGATCAAATTTTCTTTTCTTTGCTCCTTGCTCCGAATCAAGATTGCACATGTTTAATGCCTGCAAGGATTTATGAATTAATTCCATGGGTTGGTGGCAAGTCTTGCTGTAGACAAGGTGGTAGGGAGACATGCAAAGTAGAGACTTGTATGCCATGTGATATGCTCAAACAACTGAGTCCAGTAACTGACACCGATTCTTGCAATCCGGATGTACAATCTTCTGCAATATTATTTTGATCTCCCTGTTAGAACATTCAGTCAAGCCATTAGATTGTGGGTGGTATGGCGCTACAACCCGGTGTTTGATGTTGTATTCTTTGATCAACTTCTTGACCTCCATGTTGATGAAATGGCTCCCCCAGTCAGAAATGAGAATTTTAGGGATTCTAAACCGCAAGATGATGTTATCTTTAAAGAAGCGACATACTCTATGGCTGTCAACGGTTCGTGCGGATTGCCTCCACCCATCTACTGACAGAGTTGACGACGAGCAAGATGTACTCAAACCCTAGATGTTGGGGAATGTCCCCATGAAGTCAATGCCCTATGCGTCGAAGACGATAGATATTTGAATGTATTTTAGGGGTATTGTGTCACGCATTGATGAATCCATGATTCACATTCTTTATTCTTTTATTTTATCAGAATTTCCTATGTAAAATACCTATTAATATATCTTAAATCCCATAAATTAGCATTGTGCATACTTTTGTTAATAATGTATAATAAACATTTATTTATCCAAAATAAAAGAATAAAGAAGAAAAGAAATAAAAAGAAGGCTGTAATTATGTAATAAATATAGTCTAACCCGAACCCCGAGAGAATGTCAAGTATTGACCTGATCGACAAGGAATAAAGTAGGGAGAGATAGGGTTTTATTTATTAATAAAATCTAGAAGATCTTGTAAATATTTTTTTATATTTATTATTTATTTATTATGTATATATATTTATCACTATTCATTGTGTATATGTCATTTACCTATTTTATTTCCCAATAAAAAGATCTCAAAATTTATTTATTTCCTTAATAAAACTTGTGAAAAAATGTGTTCTGAATAATAAAAATATTTGCAAAATTAATTTTTTTTATAAAGTTAAAATAACAACACTTACAAAAAGTCGTAAATGGTTATTGAAAGAGCAATACCGACTACATATGAACTCAAATTCTTTCAAAATCATTTTTAATGAACTATAAATTTAATTATCTTTGAAATAAGGGTGGTTTCATTATATTCGGAATTGTGGTTTAAAATATGACTTTTTGAGGGGTTTTGTACAGTTAAATATTACCTGTATATATGTATTTATTTAATTATTGATTCTTTTTCTTTTGTATTTATTGTGTATATTGTATTTTAAATACTTGTATATACTAATAATAATTATATAAACTTAAAATAAAATTCATAAAATACAAAATAAAATAAAAATAAATTCAATACTCAATTGTGCAAAAGAAGCAAGTACATAGTAATAATTCATTAACCCTTATATTTAACTTGTAAAATCAAATAAAAATATATTTATACGCCTTAAATCATTTTGTAAATAAATTATATATATATAATATATAATATACTTTTCTAAAAAAATGAAATAAGAATATGTAAATATTGTATATTAGCATATTATACATGCACATATTAATGTATGCCATATATATTATTGTAAATATAATATTAAAATTATTAAAAATCACAAAAAAATAGTTTGTAAAATAACTAATATTTTTCATTTTTGATCATTTTCTTTTTTAAGGCCATTTAATTTTAATTTGAATTTTCTTTAGTTTATAATAGAATTTTTTTATTGGACCACCTCGGACTGTTGACCACGGTCAACTGGTCCCCCCCCCTCTTTTCTTCTTCTACAGATCAGGTTTTCTCCGATTTTCTCCTTATTTTCCCGACCCAATCCTATCGATTTGTCTCTTTTCTTCAGCTTCGATTAGAAGGCACATATACCTAATCCACACTCGATGAGCATCTCCATGATCCGCGCCTTAGTTCGCACGCTAACGGTTGAACATTCTCGACCCTATGACACATCTAAAAGTTCCTGGCGCTGCTTCTTTTCAACATCTTTGGTTGCTCCACCTCTTCCATTACACACATGCCTTTCTCGAGATTGATAGCAAGAGTGTGGCCATGTAGATCATCATCTAGCAGTTGATCTGAAGATTCATGGAGCCATGACGATGCGGAATCCTTAGAGCTACATACTGAGTGAGATTTGAGGCACAAAATTGAAGAGTCGAGGGAGAACCGTGCATTTGAAGCTCGATCAGGACGAGGATCGTCAGTGTTCCTATAGGTCTACCCACTACCATCAGATCAAGAATAAGTGCTCCAGATTACATCCTAGTCATTGAATGGAAGACCCTCTACATCGCTAGATCCCTTCCAGGGTCTAATATGGACCCTCCACGCGTGAAGGGGTATCCACTCATCCTCATCATTGACCCTTTTAAGTGGATTTCTCCCGTCCATTCGATGGCACACAATTAGGGTAACTTCGCATCTAGCCCCTCCGTATTTTGCATTTACATTTCAGTCTTGTAAATATATGTCATAGTGTAATTGTTTTGGATATTTTGCAAAAGCACCCTTAAGCTTTCCTAGGTTTACATTTTAGTTCACTCCACGTCACCGAACAGTTGTTTGATATTTTGCAATATATTCCATGAACTCTGTGGACCTGTTATCAAATGAAGAAAATTTTTTTGTTATTTGCATATCAATCCTTGTGGGTTGTTTTTAAAGCAAAATATACATGGGAAAATTGCTGCTTAAGCCCTAAATTTGTTTTAAATTTCTCAAACACCCTTGAGAGGTGTTATTTAAAGGGATATTTAAGTGGATTAGTTGTTGTGTTGACCCTGGACGTTGGTTTTTAGTTAACTGAGGGTTCTTAAGGTCTCTAAAATTGCAAAAATGTCTTTATTCAATGTTTTTGTTATTAGAATTACTTTTTTTTATTATAAATAACAATCTTAACACAAAAACTCCATAATAAGAGCATCTCCTGCTAGTGTTTTCTTAAGGTAGTATTTTTTGTTTGGCGTTTTTCTTTTATTTACAATTATTAAAAATTCAAAAATCAACTAAAAATTCCATGTTTACTTTAGAAAATCCATTATATTTCGAAAATACCTTTAAAAATTCTAAAAAATAGGGCAGCTCTATTTTTAGCTATTTGATTGTCTTTCCAAAATTCATATTATTTTCTTTTATTAAACTCTAAAAATTTGCAAAAACCTAGAAAACTCTAAAAATCATATAAAATCTTTAAAAAAATACAAAAATTGTGTTCTTGGTGACAAAATTAACAACTAGAAGTTTTGAAACTATTTCTATTTTTAATTTGAAAAATACTCCTAATTGTGCACTGTTTGCTTTATTCACTATTTTAAATCATTTTAAAAATCCTAAAAAAATCAAAAAATCCCTAAAAATCACAAAAATAATATAAAATTACCAAAAACACAAAAACATTTTTACTGGAATTTTCTGGATATTTTTATCATTTTGAAAAATACAAAAAGAGTGCTTTGGTGACTTTTATCCCCTTTTCTTTATTTTTGCTTTGTTTGAAAAATTAAAAATAAAAAATTTTTAAAATTAAAAATCGTGAAAACACTCAAAATCAGAAAACAAAAAAAACATAAAACATTATAAACCCATAAAAAAATTTTAGAAAAAAAAGATAAAAGTTAAAAAAAATTCAAGAGTAGTTTGCATTTAAGTTTCCTTATTTTTAGTCTTTGATTTTCACTGATTAAATAATCCTCATTTAAAAGCAATTGCCTCCTTTTATTCGACCCTGGTCACTGTACCAGGTTAATAAACGTAGCTTAGACCACTCTCTTTTACTCGCTTGATTCGTTTTGTGGTTGAATAGGTTTCTTAATTTATAGCCTGATTTCTAGGGTGACACTGACACTATTAATTGCTTAATTTCGTTAACTTACCCTAGTCATCCAACTCGATCACTAGAATGGCGTCGTTGTCGGGGAGGCACAACGAGGGTATTTAAGTAGTCTTTGCATACTATTCTTGGAACTTGTATATTTCTATTTCATCTGCATTATATTCTCCTATAATTATGGTATTGCTATTGTTGAGGAGTGAGCACTCGGATTGAGTACCACGCGCCGAGAGAGTCCTCCATATAATGCTTGCAAGTCCCACTATTGTTGGCACCGATGAGGTTCCAAGACCGGACCTTGGTTATTCATATGAGATTATTTGCTCTTACTCGTCTCATTTAGCTTCTTGCCCACATTTGTGTCTCAGTACATTACTTTCTTAATTTTCTACATTATTTTCTTTTATTCTATTTGCTCTATTTTTCATAACAGTTATATGACACATTTCTTATTTTACCTTTGTTGCGAGGGCTCGCGGAGGAAGGGAGGCCATCTTAGGAGATCTGATGCAACTAAGTGAGGTGGAGGCCGGGCATTCTGAGCATGAGAGAGAGCAACCTAGGAGGAGAAGGAGGAGCGGAAGACCATCTTAGTTTTTAGATTTCTTTTTTTAGTCATTTTATTTTATTTCTGTATAAATTTGTAATAATTTTTGGCACTTGCACTTTTTCTATTTTCTAGAGAGACTTGGACATTATTCGAGGTCTGTTTCACCAAGTGCCGGTGCACTTGGGGCTTGATTTTAGTTTTCATCCCCATATATTTTATTTATTTTCTTGCTTTTTTCATGTGCTTGAGCCCTTAGCATTAGGTTCTATTTCCTAGGCTAAGCTAGGTAACAGATTAGCTCCCAAAAACCTAAATAAGAATATATGTTCCTATAGATTAGTTCATAGCTTGGACATAGTCAAATAAATCGATTCTTTCCCGCTAAGAGAAGTTACCGCTTAGGACGTTTCTCTTGCATCATTTAGGTAGTTTAATTTCAATCTTTACTTTTATGCACAGACCATATTATATGTAGACTGTTGGAGGAAGGTACACCTTCTATCTCATCCATGCATCATTGATTTCATCACGCAACATCTTTTCCGACTTCCTCTTTTGATTTCTTATCGCTTAGGAAATAAAGGAATTGGAAAATTTGTATAGATCATTTATTCGAAAAATATCCAAAAAAGTGATAACCAAATAAATTTAGGACTGCTAATTGAACTTGACCACTAAAATCAAACGTAATTGACTCATTCCTAGATTTGGGAGAGCAATCCCGTCACTTAGACGTAGGTACTCCAGAGAGAGGCACATACACCTAAAGATTAGAGCCCAAAGCACTTTGACTTAGGCCATATTTTAGGAGACTTCACCTGTGAGATTTTACTAAATAATTTGCTTGATCACCTAACTCTAAAATCGAAAAGATTAACGACCGAGCTTTCATGGTCTTTACTATGTCGAGAAGGTGAATCGGGGGTTTGCTTTGTGTTTCTTTTCATTCCCATCATCCATGTTCACTCTCTTGTGAGGTCGGAACTTCGATTGACCTCCCATATTTCACTTCTCGTTCTTCTCTATTTTTGTCTACTGGGAATGATGTGCTAGGAGTTGATGCCCACCAAGTTCAAACCATGCATATGCTGACCTGACCGATTAGTTTGCTGAGATGATTGTGCATTCCTCCTGTCATAATCAGTGTGAGCAGTTGCGAGCTTCATATGATTCCTTCTCTAGGATGACATGACATCCACTAGGAGACGAGCAACCAGTCTTAGGAGCTCGATCAATTTCTACATTGAGTCCATTCATTCTGGATTTAGAGTACATTCATATACTGCCGATATTTACTGGGGAAGTGCACGAGGAGTTGTATTTTCATCTCTATGAGTTTGAGGGTTTTGTGCGAGATATCACTTCTGAGGAGTTGATGTTGAAGACCTTCCCCATGTCACATCTGGGTAGAGCCATGAGTTGGTGCAAAAGGTTGGGAAGGAATTTGCTACATGGGGAGGTTTACGATTATAGTTTTACAGAGATACTATCCCCATCATAGAGAAGATATGATGTGGTCGTTTATCAGAGATTTCACTTTTAGATTCCCAGGAGCCATTGCATGTTTCATGACTGAGGTTTCTTGTCCTGTTGAGGAGATTTCCGGACCACGGAATCTGAAAGACTGACCTTGTTTAGATCTTGATTAGGGGGAGAGCCATAGAGCAGATTACACTAAGCGATGCCTCGTGTGGTGGTTCATACCACAGTCTCGACATGGATTCACTTTGGACCATCTTTGGAGATCTTTCAGACATTCCATCTTAACGAGATGTTTTTTGTTGAGATAACGCAGGAGGGAGATGCAATACCAATTTGGTGTGATACACTTCATGCTGATATAGAGATTATACACCATCCAGAGGATGTGGATTCTACTATAGTTAAAACTATGGATGAGGTGACTACCACCGTGATTTTCCAGTACCAGACACTGCTCGAGTTCTCGTTGGTCTTCCAGCTGGAGTTTAAGCCAATTCATCACTTTTCAGTTCAGGAGACTTGGATACCAGATCTTCTAGTATTCCAAGAAATGGATGAGAGGCCCATGCTGTTTTAGTTATCATTACAACCAATTTCAGTTTCCATGTCCAGATCAGCCAGCTTCTACTTATCAAAGGATCTTCTCAGCTTATGATGTATATCTTTATCCATCACAGTAGATAGAGCTTGATGAGGGACACCGTTTAGAGATGTCAGATTTAGTTAGTTACGTCTATGAGCCTTGTGTCCTGTCGTTTGACAAGATTGATACATTTTCGGAGGACCCGAGTACCAGCATTGGTACAATTCGACGATTAGATTCAGAAATTTTTACCGCATCCGTGATGTTGACCAATACCGTCTCATATTTGCAGATTGTTCAGAGGCCGTTCACAGCTAATGAGTTTCTTTGGTGCATGGAGTGGGTATTTGATAGCAGCACGGATTCCAGGTCGACTCTGATTCCTCTGTGTTTACCGATGAGTTTGCATTACTCCCTAGGGGTTATCTACGGGAGGATGCCCAGTGTTCTTTGTACTCAGTTTCACTACATGAGAGTGCATCCGATAAGTCAGATCACGAGATCGAGTCTTCATCTTCTTCTGAGGCTGAGTTGTCTCTCCTTGACGACCCTTGCACGGATGAGTCGATCTTTGAGATATTCAATGATCTATATGATCTTTCTCCATTATATGCATAGGATATCATTTTTATTAGTGAGTCTCCTGATCATGACTTTTTATACCTTTTTGAGATGGTGATTGATGTGGATGATTCCCTGATCGATCCTTCTTTCTACACATTCGATTTCCTCAGCCCCACCTTTTCACGTCATTATGATATTGAGCTAATGATTTCATTTGTGCTACTGGATCCAGATTTTATATTCTCGTATTTTCCTCGTAGCAGACACCCGCCTAATTGATTATTTTGGTATCATCATTTACTCTATTGATTTCTTTATTGTTCTCACACTGAGACTACAACGACAGTATGTCATTCACATTACAGATGTCGTCCTGAACCTCGATACTGTATTATCCTAGACTTTGCGCCCAACTAGGGGCATAAACTCTAGCGCTTATTGAGAGGAACCTCAACGCTGTCCACTTCGTATATATGTATTTCGTCTTGATTTTTCCTTGTTTCTTACCTTTTTTGTTTTACACCCCAGGTCGCATTTAGGATTATTCTCTCTATACTTAGGATGTACTTTATCCTAAGTATAAGGGTGTAAACACCGAGTTGTTCATTTTGTTCTTTTCATTTCTCCTTCTGTTGCCTATATTTAAGGATATTTTACCCTAAATATAGGGGGGGTGATGTCGTTCCTTTGGTCTTGTCTATTTTTGTATTAGTTTCTCCTATTCTTTCTCTTGTCCCTCAACTGTTGATATTCTTTTTTATACTTGGGATCTTTTACCCTAAGTATGAGGGGTGGGACAGGTCAAGTAATTGATTTGATGCATATTTTCTTAGTCGATTTTCCCCATTTGCACATTCTTCTATACTTAGGATTATTTGATCCTAAGTATATGGGGATCACCGACTTCTATTCATTTCATTCATTATTCTTTGAGTTATTGTAGGATATGATTCTATCCACTTTGCTATACTTAGCACGAGTTATGGCTTCCTTTGTCACTTTTTGATCACTATGAGGACATAGTTCGAGCTAAGTATAGGGGGTGTCGTATATATTATATATATAATTTAGCCATAACTCATACTTTAGTGAATAATATGGATAATAAAAATGGGAATAAAAATGTTTTAAAAATTGTTTTAAACTCTTTTGTAAATTTGTTTTGTAAATTCTTTATAAAAATGTTTGTATAAACCTTTGTAAAATTATTTTTATATAATTTTTTATAAAATCTTTGTAAAAAATGTTTTGTTTGTAAACTGTTTGTAAATTATTTTTGTATCAAAATTATGTATATTGCTCAAATGTTTGTAAAATATTTGAAAATAAAATGTTTACAAAAACCATTTTGAAAAGTTGTTTATAAAATGATTTGTAAAATTGTTTGTAAAACTAGATTTGAAAAATGTTTTGAAAATTTTTGTAAAATGATTTGTATAACTTTTTTGTAAAATATTTTGTCATCTGGGTTATAAATTATGGGTATATAAATTATTTGTATATATGTGTTAATAAATTCTTTGTAAATAAAACCTATACTTATTTGTAAACTTTGTATATAAAATTCTTGTATAAAATCCTTTAATAAAATTTGTAGATAAAATCCACTTGTAAAAATTGTACATAAAACTTGTGAATATTTTCTTTGTAAAATGTGTATTAAATTCTTGTAATTTTTTGTAAATATGCATAATTCTTTATTAAAAATGCCATGAAAATTGAAAGAGATAAAATCCATAAAATTTTGCAAAAGTTCTTTGAAAAAAATTTCAAAAAGATTTTATCTATTATTTTCTTTTCCTTTAAAAAATTATTTTGTAAATATTTTGTTGTATGTGCATTTGCATTCTTCAGAATTGTGTTGACATTTAAACTAGTCTAGAATAAAATTGAAGAATGGATGTTGGTAAAACCATAATCCACTTAACTTCAGAGGACCTTATAGATTTGGAATTGAGACTTTTCAAGTCTAGCGACTTATTTCTTTGAGTCCACAAGGCTATGTTCACATGTCATCTTCATCAGCCTAAGTAGAACACTTAACAATGCGTACATTGACTCTCATGGACAATGGCTTGACTTGGACACACACCTTACACGTAGCTCAACATGGATGAGATGGTGAGGAGGCAGAATCCTTTGGCTTGGAGGAGCACACAAGTGTGTAACAACTAGTGGAAACACTCATCCTCATCTAAGGAGGGACGTGCACCTCAACCTGGTCCAGTAGCATTGAGGTCTAATGACAAGATGTTGTGGGTTACAATAATGCTTCAAAAGAGGGATAGTCTACTGGCTCAAGATGAAAAACTCCTTATGTACATGTTGCACATGTTGTAAAGAAATGCAAAAACTTCAAAAAAGGAAACATGCCTGATTGAAAATAAAATGTTTGTCGGAGTGTATATAGTTGAATAAGTAAAGTTTATATGATACATTGTCTCTTCTCATGGAAGCTTGCAGCTGAAGACTTGGCTACACTGGTCAAGCTCCATGGGATACATGGCTACACTGTCCACGATCCATTCTCTTCTTTCCCCCCTTCTTGAGACGGTTGTACTTGAACATAGAAGGGAATACCGTGCTCCTCGAGGAAAGCATTGCTAGATCAGGGACTTGAATTACCTTGTTGAGGGAGGTTGTTTCTTTACCACTTTTAAGTTGGGGAGCTATATATCATTGGCACAGTACAAGTAGAGATTCATAATCATTAGAGTTTGCGTATGTAGACTTGTTCTGACCTGATTATTGAGGCAACCTGACCATAGAATTGTGGAACTTAATGGTTGTTGAGTCTTAAATCTGTTTCCCAATAAAGTTTCGCCAAACTAATAATCCAAAGGTCTGACTGAGCTCCATGCTTTAATTTTATGAAGATAAGTTTAATGATCAACATTAATTCTCCTTTCTTCCTTTTTCTTTCTTTTTTATTTTTTTCACATCTTTTTCAAATAAGTGTTTGCTAAGAGACTAGCAAAGGTAAAGTATATGGGAGTGATGAATCCATGATTCACATCTTTTAATCTTTTATTTTAGTAGAATTCCTTACAGAAAATACTTATGAATATAAATTAAATCCACTAAATTATCATTCTTCTTGCTTTTGTTAATACTATATAATTAACATTTATTTATCCTAAAATAATAAAGATGAAAAGAAAACAAACAAAAATAAAAAGAAGGTTGTAATTATGTAATAAGTACATACTGACCCGAACCACGAGAGAAGGTCATGTATTGACCAGATCGACAAGGAATAAAGTAAGGAGATATACGGTCTTTATTTAATAATAAAATCCAGAAGTTCTTGTAAATATTATTTAATATTTATTCTGTATTTATTCTGTATATATATTTATCACTATTCATTCTGTATATATCATTTACCTACTTTATTTCTCAATAAAAAGATCTCAAAGCAAAATTGTGGTTGTTTTTAAAGCAAGATATATGTGAGAATCTTACTTCTTGAGCCCTAAATTTATTTTAAATTGCTCAAACACCCCTGAGAGGCATTATTTAAAGGGATATTTAAGTGGATTAATTGTTGTGTTGACCCTGGACGCTGATTTTTAGTTAACTTAGGGTGCATAAGGTCTCTAAAATTGCAAAAAAGTCCTTATTCAATGTTTTTATTATTTGCATTATTTTCTTTTTATTATAAATAACAATCTTAACACAAAAATTCCATAAATATTAGGAGCATCTCCTACTAGCGTTTTCTTAAGGTAGTAATTTTTTGGTGTTTTTCTTTTATTTACAATTAACTAAAATTCAAAAATCAACTAAAAATTCCATGTTTACTTTAGAAAATCCATAAAAATTCGAAAATACCTTTAGAAATTCTAAAAAATAGGTTAGCTTTGTTTTTCGCTATTCGATTTTCTTTCCAAAATTCATCTTATTTTCTTTTATTAAACTCTAAAAATTTACAAAACCCTAAACAACTCTAAAAATCATATATAATCTTTTAAAAGCCCAGAAATTGTGTTCATGGTCTCTATTTGTAGTTATTCACTTATACTTTTTGATAAAATTAACAAACAAGAGTTTTTAAACTATTTCTATCTTTAATTTGAAAAATACTCCTGAATGTGCACTGTTTGCTTTATTCACTATTTTAAATCATTTTTAAAATCCTAAAAAAATAAAAAAATCCCTAAAAAATCACAAAAATAATATAAAATTATCACAACACAAAAACAATTTTATTGGAATTTTTTAGATATTTTTATCATTTTGAAAAATACAAAAGGAGTGCTTGTGTGAATTTTATCCCCTTTTCTTTATTATTGCTTTTTTTGAAAAATTAAAAATATAAAAATTTGCAAAATAAAAAATCATGAAAAAAACTCAAAATCATAAAACATAAAAAAAATTAAAAACCCATAAAAACTTTTTTTTAAAAAAAGATAAAAGTTCAGAAAATTCAAGAGTAGTTTGCATTTGAGTTTCCTTATTTTTAGTCTTTCATTTTCATTGATTAAATAACCCTCGTTTAGTAGAAATTGCCTCATTTTATTCAAACCTGGTCGCCATACCAGGTTAATAAACGTAGCTTAAACCACTCTCTTTTGCTTGCTTTATTCGTTTTGTGGTTGATTAGATTTCTCAATTTCTAGCCTGGTTTATAGGGTGACAACAACACTATTAATTTCTTAATTTCATTAAACTTACCCTAGTCATCTAACTCGGTCACTAGATTGGTGTCGTCGTCGGGGAGGCACAATGGGGGTATTTAGGCAGTCTTTGCTTGCTATCCTTGGAACTTGTATATTTCTGTTTCATTTGCATTATATTTCTCCTATAGTTATGGTATTGCTATTGTTGAGGAGTGAGCACTCGGATTGAGTACCGCACGCAAAGAGAGTCCTCCAAACAACGCTTGTAGGACCAACTATGGTTGGCACCGAGGAGGTTCCAAGACCGGACCTTTGTTATTCATATGAGATTATTATCTCTTGCTCTTCTCATTTAGCTTCTTGCCCACATTTGGGTCTCACTGCATTACTTGCTTAATTTTCTACTTTATTTTCTTTTATTCCATTTA
>JAZKJV010003682.1:1372500-1449048 GCA_037367405.1 Ottelia alismoides
TGGCTGCCCCCACCCCATTTTCCGTAATTGTTTTTGAAAAACACCGTCATGTATATTCGTCCCTATATCCCTCCTATGTCATTCGAATTTTGTCAAAAACAGAGACTCATATGCCCTCCATCTAGAATAGGAAATTTTAATGGTCTTAGAGCTGCTGTAATCGTACCTATTCTAGATGGAGGGCATATGAGTCTCTGATTCTGATGAAATTCGAATGACATGTAGGAGGGATATATGGATGAATACATGGTGATATTTTTCAAAAAAATAAAAAACTTTGACAAAAAATGGGCGGGGGCAACCATGTGACTATACACACACATACACATATACATACATACATACATATATACATACATATTATACACACATAAACACAATTAGGAGTGATCTTGTGAGAGCAAAAAGTTATGAGAGCATTAGAGGGTGATTCTAGATCACGTGGTCCAGAATCACCCCTCTCATGCTCTCACAACTTTTTGCTCTCACAGGATCACTCCTCTACACACACAGAGATGATTTCTTTCAAATAGGACGTAGTCCTTCCTAAGTTCAGGAAGGCCAACCACTTTTTTGTATAAAATAGGATGACTTTAGTAGAATACATATACAATTTGTATTATAATGTGTAGTTTTAATGTTAGTATTATAAGTACATTTTTGTATGTGGCTTTGTATTTGTAATGTGCATCTATAATACAAATTGTATACATATTCTAGTAAAGTACTCGTATTTTATACAAAAAAGGGACGACCTTCCTGAACTTAGGAAGGACTGTGCCCTATTTGAAGGATCCCATATATATATATATATAGTATTTCTTTCAAATAGGACGCAGTCCTTCCTATGTTAAGGAAGACCAGCATCTTTTTTGTATAAAACAGGATGACTTTAGTAGAATACACATACAGTTTTGTATTATAATGTACAATTTTAGTGTTTGTATTATAATGCGCAATTTTGTATGCGGCTTTGTATTTATAACGCGCACCTATTATACAAACCATGTGCGTATTCTACTAAAGTGCTTGGTTTTATACAAAGAAGGGGCGACCTTCCTGAACTAAGGAAGGACTGCATCCTATTTGAAAGGCCCCATATATATATATATATATATATATATATATATATATTTAGGATATCTTTCAAATAGGACTTGGTCCTTCCATACTCAAGAAAGGCCAATTGTATGGGTCGTTGGATGATCTCATCTTTTCCATCTACGACTATCGTCAAAACCACCAAGTATTTCCAAAATCGCTTATTCCAAACATGATCATTCTAAAAAGAATAAAAATTCTGTTTTTCATGCAATTTATTATTTCCCTAATTGGGATTTATCATTGTTACTATTTCACAACACAGCGGTATCATTAAATAATAAAGTACGGTGGCAACATTAAATAATTATTCTTGTAAAATTTTGGATTCAATTGAAATCTAATGCTCTTTTGTATTCAGACGCCAATGGTTTGTATTTTTTGTTTCTTTTTTGCATGCCATGATAATTGAAACTTCGATAACAACCCTCTCATAAAATAGGAGGTAGAGTGATGTGTGAATATTACATTTGTACAATACAATACTAATTTCCTGGAAATTAAATTGTGCTTTATATCCTAGTTTTTGAGTTTGTATAATATGCCCTTCTTTTGTAGAACAAAACCCTTCGAGGATATAACATCTTAACAAAATTGTATCTTCCTCTCTCCTCAAAATTTTCATATTTGACATCCCTAAAAATCAAGAACACATGGTTATTGCAAATCTTCAACGGAGAGATAGGGGAAACATTTATATTTATACAATGCATTCAGTTGAAGTTTCCATAGCAATCCTTCTAAAAACATGGGCAAAGAGATGTGTGAATATTTGTATAATACAGTACTAGTTAATTGAAAATTATCTTTATTTTTTATTTTAGTTTATTGAGTTTATATAACATGTACCTTTTTGTACACAAAAATCCCTCGAGGATATAACAATTTAACATGATTCTGCCTCTCTCTTTCCTCAAAATTTCCGTATTTGACCTCCCTAAAAACTAGGAACGGATATTTATTGCAAATCTAGTTTTGTATAATGAAGTGATCATCTGTTGAAAGTAGATCTAATGGTCAAATTATTTGACCTTTCTTAGAGATGGAAGGACCATATCCTATTAGAAAGGCCCCCATATATATATATATATAGGAGTGATTCTATGAGAGTAAGAAAATGTGAGAGCATGAGAGCATGCATTCTGGACCACATGATTCTGTTTTCTCTCTCCTGGTTGGATCATGTGGTCCAGAATGCATGCTCTCATGCTCTTATAGGTTTTGGCTCTCACTGGATCACTCCTCTCTCTTTAAGCGCTGATCTTGTGAGAGCCAAAATCTGTGAGAGTATGAGAGCAGTGAATCTGGATCACTAGACTATGCTTTTCTCTCTCCTACTACAATCAATGAGGAGAGAGAAGAGGCATACATACATACATACATACATACATACATACATACATACCTACATACATACATACATACATACATACATACATACATACATACATACATACGTACGTACGTACGTACGTACGTACATACATACATACATACATACATAGATACATACATACATACATACATACATACATACATGCACACACACATACACACACACACACACATACATACATACATACATACATACATACATACATACATACATACATACATATATGGAAAAAATGGGGCTGCCTCCTAGGGTAGCCAACATGGCTGCCCCCACCCCATTTTCCGTAATTGTTTTTGAAAAACACCGTCATGTATATTCGTCCCTATATCCCTCCTATGTCATTCGAATTTTGTCAAAAACAGAGACTCATATGCCCTCCATCTAGAATAGGAAATTTTAATGGTCTTAGAGCTGCTGTAATCGTACCTATTCTAGATGGAGGGCATATGAGTCTCTGATTCTGATGAAATTCGAATGACATGTAGGAGGGATATATGGATGAATACATGGTGATATTTTTCAAAAAAATAAAAAACTTTGACAAAAAATGGGCGGGTGATGACTGGGGGAAAATCAAGGGTCCAGATATCTCACGAGGCGAGAAATCAAGTCGCTGCATTGACCACTTAAAGATCCCCAGATCAATCAACAATTAACCCACAATAAATATATGCAATGAATATCCAAAAATGTGGAGTTAAAATTTATTATAACTCTACATGCAAATGTGTATAGGCGTAAGTACAGGTAGAGGTCGAACACTGGGAGGCTAATGGTTGTATGTAATGTACCGTTCAATTATTCAATCAATTGTGCATGTCCTTTTATTGTTTTTGTGGGTTTTGGGTTTTGTAATTTTTTATATATTTTTGTTTTTATAATTTTTATTTTGTTTTTGTATTTTATACTTTTTTTTTCTTTTTATATTATTAATTATATAAATCTATATACTATATATATATATAAAGAGATATATATATATAAGAAGAGAGAGAGAAGTAATATAGAATATATATATATTTATAAACATAAAAACTTAATATATAGACTTATATTTTTACCCCTTTTTTTATTATTTTTTTTATATTTCTAATTTTTATGTATTTTTCAATTCAAAAATGTCCACAATATAGGACTAAATAAATAGCCGTATATAATTTGGGTTTTAAAAATATCAAATAATACCCAAAATTGCCCAAATTAATTTTCACATATTAATAATAATATATAGATAATTATAAAAGAGAGAAATGTATTTTTAGGGTTTTTAAAGAGTTTTTCTAATTTTTATGTTGCTTTTGGGGTTTTATGATTTTTTAATTTTCTTTTTCATATTTTTAGGGTTTTTCATTTTCTGGACTCAATATATATATAAATATATCATATATAATTTTTTTGGGATTTTTCAAAAACATTTTCTAATTTTTTTGTATTTTATAATTTAAACAGTACAAAAATGGCTTCTTTTTCATTTTTAATAATTGGGAAAAATGCAAAAAATGCAAACTAAAATATGGGCATGAACAAGCATGGCATGGAGCATCTATCCTAATTTTTTTTGTGGATTTTTAGAAGCCATCTAGGTATCTTTAATAAATAGATAAAGACACAAAATATAAACAGCCTGGCAGGGGCATTTTTGCAATTAAAATAACATCCAGGGGCACAGGTGCAAAAATACCAGAACATTATAACGTGTTTTTGAATTTTAAGGACTAAAACCAATTAAGCAAACCCGCCAGGGCCCCCTTGCAAAATGTCACGCGCCTCACGTGGGACTGCACGTGAGGCACGGAGGGACCAAAATGTAAATAAATGAAAGTTCAAGGGTCCTTCAGCAAAATAAACGTTTATTTTACAACTGACAGTTTTATTTACAACACTAAATATTAAATACAAAAATGCGGGGGACAAAGGTGAAATTTACCCCTAACTGCGCGTTGGTGGACGGCGAGATGTGGGTCACTTATACACGTGGCGTCCATCTAGCGGCGCGTAACGGTTCGTCGATGGACGCTCGCGATTAGATCATCCCAGATGATCTGACGGTGAAGGCCTCGTTCCATCTGACGGTGGAGCTTCGACCTGGGACACGTTCTCCATCCAACGACGAGGAGGGCGTCTGGAAGAACTGGGAAGAAAGCTCGCCTGGGCGAGCTTCTTCCGGTGAGATCTCGCTGCTCCGCCGGCCTTTGAGGGTTCTAGAGGTCCCAGGAGGTTCCTGGCAGGTGGCTCTATCTTCTGGAGGTCTTGGTTCGGTCGGAGAAACGCTGGAGGTCCGCCACGAGCTCGGTGAAGAAATGCGGCTCCAGGTAGCTCCGCCTGCTTAGAAATCGTCTCCTGGTGCTTTGCGTGGCACCTAACCTGCACAGGAAGGTATAGAGGCTCGAGGGGGTCACCCTCGACCTGGTTTTGAAGCTGTTAGCATAAATATGGCAGTGGGTGGCGATGCTCCAGCGAGGTGGCGGAGGAGAGCATCGATTCGCGAATCCAGGAGAGGATCCGGTTGGCCAAGGTGATTAGGAAGTGGAGAACGCGTTGGGGAATGAAATGAAGGTGGAAGCGGGTTGGAGAACAGTCGGGAATACGGTGAAAAGCTCGCCGGAGCGGAGCTCCGGCGAACTACGAATCGGCCTGGTTACGCTACACCTACGAGCTAAGTGCTAGTTTAAATACAGAAATAAAATGACGGGAATAAAAATTACCTAAGAAAAATAAAGTGCGCAGCTCAACTTGGCCGGGGAGGCCAAGGAGCAGGACCGCCGGAGTTGGTGGCCGTGGGTGCAACCTCCGCCGCTCCAGCCCGCTCAAGCCCTCCAGGAGCTTCTCCCTGTCACGGAGGAGCACGCTAGACCGAAGGTGGGGACTGAGAACGAGGGAAAATTGACCAAAATTGGGAGGAAGGCAGAGGTTCCTTATTTATAGATGAAAAGGGCACCCTTATTGACTGGGCCATAGCGGGCGATACGGGCTATGTACAAAGAATCCAAGAGGACGGCGTGGGAGAGGGATGTACAGGGAATAAAATCCGTGAAGGATTCGATGGCGATTGATGGACGAATCGAGCGGGCAAAAGGCAAGAAGATGGGGGACAAGACAGTTCAGACGTACCGCAGAGGCTGAGGAGGCAGTTGACCCGGGGTCAACTCGGGCCAAGCCCTGATTGGTCCACCTAGGCCGCAAGAAGACAAAACAGGCTGGAAAATAAAGAATGAATTATTTAAAATAGTAAATGAGTTTATTATTTTTCGAGTATAAAATAAAAAATCTTTATTATTGTGTGTAGTATTTTAATATGATTTTTATTTATTTTTATGACTTATTTTATTACGGTTTTATTACAATAATGTGTATATGTATGTATTTACATGTATTTTTGTGTAGTTTATTTTTAATTTGTTTATTTTATTTTATTGTTTTATTTTCTTATTTTATAAATTTACAACTTATTTTTGTGAGTATAAATATTTTTTTATTTTATTTTTAAGAGTTTATTTACATTTTTAAATAAATGTGTATATGTATAGGTAAGTATACTTATAGGTATTTTACCTATAGATTATATACATCTTATTTATTTAGTGAATTTTCTTTATTTTTCTTTTAGATTTGTATGTTTAATATGTTTTATGTAATATTTACAACATTATAAAAAAAAGTGGATGAATAAAGAATAAAGGAATAAAATCCCCTTTTACATATAAGTGGTATAGGTATTTTGTCTATGTGGTACATAGACTTATTTTATTTTACAAATTATTTTTGGTTTTATTCAAATTTCAATATGTACATGTATTATATACATTATTTACAAGATTCTAAAAATATGAATTTGTAAGAATAATAGCTATTGAATAAAATGAATATTTTAATCGGGTACTATATACAATGAGGGTCAAAAACCTAACTTCCACAGATGGACTCCGAAAATTATGAAACCAATTTTATAAAATAGTTTATGGAATGCTATATACAATTAAAGGTGAGTTTGGGTGATTTGGAGTTTTTATTTGCAAGATATGGGTCTGTGAAGTTGAGATTTTTGGTTTTTATTTTGTGTATAAAATGTACACTGAGTCTTGTTTTTATACAAACTAAATTTTGTATTTTTATTTACATTATTATCTATAACTTTCATGTACAAAAGATTTTAATTTGATGAATAAATAATTCTTTACAAAATAGGTGTCAAAAATGCATAAATGAATGAATAAATAAATGAGGTATTTATTGTATTATTGGCCCTTATCTCCCCCTACTTTATTCCTTGTCGACCAATTCCATTCTGGACTTGGTCTCGGGGTTAGGGTCATAAAATATTTGCAATATTTTATTCCTTTTTCTTTTCTTCTCTTTATTCTCTAATTTTGGCATTAAAAACCTTATTTTGTGTACATTTAATACAATAAATAATGAATGCTAATATGTACAAATTAATGTTATTTACATGCATTTGCTGGGGTTTTTAAGGCCAAAATGATAGAATAAAGGTGATGAAATGGAGATTCATCAGCGGGGGCAACCATGTGACTATACACACACATACACATATACATACATACATACATACATACATACATACATACATACATACATACATACATACATACATACATACATACATACATACATACATACATACATACATACATACATACATACATACATACATACATACATATATACATACATATTATACACACATAAACACAATTAGGAGTGATCTTGTGAGAGCAAAAAGTTATGAGAGCATTAGAGGGTGATTCTAGATCACGTGGTCCAGAATCACCCCTCTCATGCTCTCACAACTTTTTGCTCTCACAGGATCACTCCTCTACACACACAGAGATGATTTCTTTCAAATAGGACGTAGTCCTTCCTAAGTTCAGGAAGGCCAACCACTTTTTTGTATAAAATAGGATGACTTTAGTAGAATACATATACAATTTGTATTATAATGTGTAGTTTTAATGTTAGTATTATAAGTACATTTTTGTATGTGGCTTTGTATTTGTAATGTGCACCTATAATACAAATTGTATACATATTCTAGTAAAGTACTCGTATTTTATACAAAAAAGGGACGACCTTCCTGAACTTAGGAAGGACTGTGCCCAATTCTAAGGATCCCATATATATATATATATATATATATATATATATATATATATATATATATATAGTATTTCTTTCAAATAGGACGCAGTCCTTCCTATGTTAAGGAAGGCCAGCATCTTTTTTGTATAAAACAGGATGACTTTAGTAGAATACACATACAGTTTTGTATTATAATGTACAGTTTTAGTGTTTGTATTATAATGCGCAGTTTTGTATGCAGCTTTGTATTTATAACGCACACCTATTATACAAACCATGTGCGTATTCTACTAAAGTGCTTGGTTTTATACAAAGAAGGGGCGACCTTCCTGAACTAAGGAAGGACTGCATCCTATTTGAAAGGCCCCCTCTATATATATATATATATATATATATGATATCTTTCAAATAGGACTTGGTCCTTCCATACTCAAGAAAGGCCAATTGTATGGGTCGTTGGATGATCTCATCTTTTCCATCTACGACTATCGTCAAAACCACCAAGTATTTCCAAAATCGCTTACTCCAAACATGATCACTTTAAAAATAATAAAAATTCTGTTTTTCATGCAATTTATTATTTCCCTAATTGGGATTTATCATTGTTACTATTTCACAACACAGCGGTATCATTAAATAATAAAGTACGGTGGCAACATTAAATAATTATTCTTGTAAAATTTTGGATTCAATTGAAATCTAATGCTCTTTTGTATTCAGACGCCAATGGTTTGTATTTTTTGTTCTTTTTTGCATGCCATGATAATTGAAACTTCGATAACAACCCTCTCATAAAATAGGAGGTAGAGTGATGTGTGAATATTACTTTTGTATAATACAATACTAATTTCCTGGAAATTAAATTGTGCTTTATATCCTAGTTTTTGAGTTTGTATAATATGTCCTTCTTTTGTAGAACAAAACCCTTCGAGGATATAACATCTTAACAAAATTGTATCTTCCTCTCTCCTCAAAATTTTCATATTTGACATCCCTAAAAATCAAGAACACATGGTTATTGCAAATCTTCAACGGAGAGATAGGGGAAACATTTATATTTATACAATGCATTCAGTTGAAGTTTCCATAGCAGTCCTTCTAAAAACATGGGCAAAGAGATGTGTGAATATTTGTATAATACAGTACTAGTTAATTGAAAATTATCTTTATTTTTTATTTTAGTTTATTGAGTTTATATAACATGTACCCTTTTTGTACACAAAAATCCCTCGAGGATATAACAATTTAACATGATTCTGCCTCTCTCTTTCCTCAACAGAATCTAGTGGTCCAGATTCATTGCTCTATTGATCTCACAGTTTCTGGCTCTCACAAGATCAACCCTATATATATATATATAGAGAGAGAGAGAGAGAGAGAGAATAAAACTTTGGGAGACTTACTTAATATTATTAGTGGAATACATGTTTCAAATTTCGTGAAAAACAAACATTCTTAGCATATCCAGCTGGACGGCTCAATTTCAGCAATTTTGAGACTGTTAAAATTTGAAAACCAAGGTGGAGGGGGTTAAAAGTCTTAAATTAAGTTGAATTTTGAATGACATCATGGTGATATACGGTAATCTAAATCTTATATGAATTCATTTCAAAAAAATAGTATGTAATGCCCGTTTTTGGCACCAGTGTTTATACCTATGAGAGTCAAAACCAATGAGAGCATGAGAGCATTGATTCTGGATCACTAGATTTAACCAAGAGAGAAAGAATACCATGAGAGAGAAGACAGAATCTAGTAGTCCAGAATCAATGCTCTCATGCTCTCACATGCTCTCATAGGATCACTCCTCTCTCTATAGATATATGTAGGAAAGGGAAGCTACTTCATGTAGTAGCTAAACTTAGCTACTCCACGTACATTTTTCACTGATTTCCTTCCAATAGGATGTAGTCCTTCCTGAGTTCAGGAAGACCACCTCCTTTTTTATAGAAAACATGATGACTTTAGTAATAAGTATACAATTTATATTGCAATATGCAGTTTTAATGTTTGTATTATAATGCGCATTTATAATACAAATTTTATACATATTATACTAAAGTGCTTGTATTTCCTATCAAAATAGGACAACCATCTTGAATTCAGGAAGGATTGCGTCCAATTGGAAGGCCCCCCTATATATATGGGTTTGATGGGGCTGCTCCAAGAGGGCAACCAACGGGCTGCACCCGCACCATTTTTCAGCAATTTTTTTTGAAAAATATTACAAATGTATATTCATCTATATATCCCTCTAATATGTCATTCGAATTTCGTTAGAAATGGAGACTCTCATGCCCTACATCTAGAACATGTCGATTACAATAATGTTTAGACCGTTAAATTTACACGTTCTAGAAGGAGGGCATAGGAGTCTTTGTCTCCGACGAAATTCAAATGGCATATTGGAGAGATATACAGATGAATATATATATGGTGATATTTTACAAAAAAATAAATAGAATTTGCAAAAAAAATGGCACGAGGGAAACCCTATTTTTTTCCTCTCTATATAGAGTTGATCTTATGAGAGCTAAAAATTGTGAGAGCATAAGAGCAGAGAGCTTGGACTTTTAGATTCTGCTCATCTCTCTCCTCCAATCAACCAGTGTGAACAACATGATCTAATGGTCCAGACTCACTGCTCTCATACTTTTTGGCTCACAGGATCTATCATATATATATATATATATATATATATATATATATATATATGATATATATGGCTGATCCTGTGAGAGCCAGTGATTCTGTACCACTAGATTTTGTCATCTCTCTCCTGATTTATTGGAGGAGGAGAGAGATGAGTAGAATCTAGTGGTCCAGATTCACTGCTCTCATGCTCTCATAGTTTTTGGCTCTCACCCTATATATAAGGATGATCATGTGAGAGCCAAAAACTGTGAGAGAATGAGAGCAGTGAATCTGGACCACTAGATTCTACTAATCTCTTTGCTCCTCCAATCAATGAGGAGAGAGATGATAGAATCTAATGGTACAGAATCACTGCTCTCACGCTCTCACAATTTTTAGCTCTCACAGGATCTCTCTCTCTCTCTCTCTCTCTATATATATATATATATAGTTGATCCTGTGAGAGCCAAAAACTGTGAGAGCATGAGAATAGTGAGTCTGGACCATTAGATTCTGCTCATCTCAATGAGAGAATCTAATGGTCCAGACTCATTCGACTCACTACTCTCATGCTCTCATAAAATCTAATGGACCATTAGACTCACTACTCTCATGCTCTCAAAGGATCAACCTTCTCTCTCTCTCTCTCTCTCTATATATATATATATATATGAGGAAAATGGGGCTGCCCCCTAGGGGGAGCTAACTTAGCTCCCCCCGCCTTATTTTCTTCAAATTTTTTATTTTTTTTGAAAATTTTTTCCGTGAATATTCATCACTATATCCCTATATTACGTCATAAAAATTTCATGTGAAACAGAGACTCCTACGGCCTCCATCCAGACAGTCATTTTTTTAACGGTAACAGGATTTTTTAAATCGACCCCGTTTGGATGGAGGTCGTAGGAGTCTCTGTTTCGCATGAAATTTGAATGACATAATATATGGATTTAATAATGAATTTACACGGTTTTAGATTTCAAAAAAATAAAAAAAGTTTTGTGAAAAAGGGGCGGGGGGAGCTAAGTTAGCTCCCCCTAGGGGGCATACACATTTTACCCTATATATATATACAGAGAGAGAGAGAGTGAGTGATCCTATGAGAGCAAAAACTGTGAGAGCATGCATTCTGGACCACATGATCCAACCAGGAGAGAGAAGACTAGGAGAGAAATGTGAGAAATGTATTGCTATATTTATTTTATAGATGAACACGACATGGAGGGGAAAACGAATATGGAAATGGATTTGAGAAGTAATCTTTTGTATTGATAATAAGTTAGTCATCATAATACGAGGGTATGACCGAAAGTCTAGGAATTCCAAAATACACACGTATATGATAATGGTAACTATAGCAAGAAAAATATAGTAAACTATATCTTAGATGTAATTTAAAGGCATATATTGATGGTTTGAACATTATTATGAATATTGACGAATATGTTGATTTGTGAGTGGAAAGGGATAAGAGATATATCCGATGTTGTTTTCACCGTGAAAATTCTAGATATAATGTGGAGGTGTAAGGTGTTCCTTTTTAAAAGGGAAGGAATGTTATCATGGTATAGAGGACATATCAAGTTGTTTCCTTCACATCATTGTTAAATACCATAGTATAAATCCAACTTACGATATTTCCTCTTTATTCTCTGCACGTGTGATTTATGAATGTTTATTTTTTTCAAGTAAATATAATTAGGTAGATATCATAAGAATGCCAAATTCTTTATATTGTATTTTAATATCTATCATGCCATGTTTCTATTATTTTTTTCCGTAGTACAAGTCTGTGCACATCTCAAGTTCTGAACTAAATTTCATGCACAATGTTTAATAGAATGGAAAATTCCTCCCGATCATATGTTAGCTAAACCAACTACTTGGATTATCTAAAATAAATATATCCCTATTTATCTTCCTAGCATGAAAAAAAAGAAATAGCTATTCAAATATGATATTGAGCCAGCGTCGTTGAAGAAACTGAAGCGGCAGTTGTTTGCTATGGACTAGAATACTGCCTGAAATATAGCAGAATGAGATTAATTTAATGTACTCAAGTGATTCAAGTTGAAATCAAGAGAGCCTTCAAGGAATATCGTCGAGGTACGCCTTATTCTTCCGTTGCGAGAGAGAATAAGAATAGAGATGACGAGAGAGGGATGGATGGGGGGCTCCCGTACTCGAGGCATTGCCTTTTGATGGCTTCTCCTTCCGTCGGGAGGTCTATTTATAGGGCGCAAGCCCCTCGAGCCGTCCGCCCCCATTATCCGCGCCCGCACGTTGTAGCTCCGTCGGATCCGGTCCACCCGTAACCGCCGGCCGTGAAACGGCCGGGGTATGGTTATTGACCACTTAAGGTCATGGCCGGAATTATTCAAACATCTCCCACTTGACCGAAGTGGTCAAAACATATATGCTCCCACTATTCGTGTAGCATATACATAGAGATTTATCATGTGAGGATCATTATCTATGAAACCTCTTCCTTGACTCAAACATTCCTGAGTCCCATTAAACCAACATGTTTAATGTATGTTCCTGTTGCTATTCCCTTCGTTAGGGAATCAACCAACATATCACTGGTAGGTATGTAGGTTACCGTGATTTCTTGCTTCGCCACTATATCTTATATATAGTGATATTGGATCTCAATGTATTTTCCTTTAGAACTATTAGCCCCACTATTGATCAAGCTTATCGCAGCTTGATTGTCGCAATACATTTCAATTGGCCCTTTGACCAATTCGAGGCTTAGGTTCTCTAGAAAACGCCTGATCCATACAGCATGAGTGGTGGCCATGCTACATGCAATGTACTCAGCCTCCTGTGTATGTCGAGATACACATCCTTGTTTCTTGCTACCCCAAGAAACGGCTGCACCACCAAACATGAACAGGTAACCTGATGTGGATTTTCTATCATTTACATCCCCTCCAAAATCAGCATCGGAGTAGCCTACCACTTCAAGCGATTCTGCTTGATATACAAGTTTCAGATATACTGTCCCTTTCAGATATCGAAGAATCCTCTTTAGACCTTCCCAATGTGCTGGACCGGGATTGCTTTGATATCTACTGACTAAGCTTACTGCATAGGCTAAGTCAGGTCGAGTACACAACATTGCATACATTAGACTTCCCACCGCCTGTGCATATGGTACATCTAAAGATTTCTGCCCCTTTCCGGGACACTGACTCTTACTGAGTCTCTTTCCCATCACAAGTGGTGTTGGAGCTGGAGTGTTGTTATGCATTCCAAATCTCCTTAATACAGTATGCAAATATCTTTCCTGACTAAGGCTCAATGTCCTTGAGTCTCCGTCTCTTGTTATTTGAATTCCAAGAACATAGGATGCTTCGCCCATGTCCTTCATCTCAAATTCATTGCTCAATTTTTGTTTAATTTCATTGAGCATTTGTATGTCATTACCTGCAAGCAGAATGTCATCTACATACAATGACATGATTGCAAACCTGCTCCCACTCTTCATGACATACACACAGTTATCCAATTTATTTGAAGCAAATCCAAATTGAATAACTTTCTCATGAAATTTGAGATACCATTGCCGTGAAGACTGTTTCAAGTCATATAATGACTTTCTTAATTTGTAAACCTTGTTCTCCTGACCTTCAACCTGAGATCCCTCAAGTTGTCGCACATAAATCTCCTCCTTTAATTCTCCATTAAGGAAGGTCGTCTTCACATCCATTTGGAATAATTCCAAATCCATATATGCGACTATGATTAATATCATCCGAATGGATGCAAACTTAGCCACTGGAGAGTAGGTTTCCTGGAAATCTATTCCAGCTTGCTGAGTATAACCCTTGACAACTAATCTGGCTTTGTATTTGTCAACAGTACCGTCAACTCGGTACTTCTTCTTAAATACCCACTTACATCCTATGGATTGCCTACCTTCTGGCAAATCACATAATTCCCAAACACCGTTTCGCTCGATTGAGTCCAACTCGTCTCTCATGGCGGCCGACCATGATTCCGACTCTGACGAAGTTACAACTTCATCAAAGGATATGGGATCTGTATAATCCGCGACATCCTCATCCACGGTGTAGCACGACGCCTCACATCCATAGAAATGATAATCTTCCATCTATGCGGGCCGTGTTTCGGGTCTCTTGTTGCCGATTATACTCGTGGGTTATGTGGGTCCACCCACTTCCTCTAAAGGATCATCATGTTCTATAGGTTCATTCTCTATATTTGGATGATCGATATCATCCTCAAGTTCTTGTATAATGCTCAAGTCATCTTCATTGTCCTGTAAGACAATCAGAGGATCTGATTCCTCTACTTCATTCTCCTTTTCTTGATGAATTTCAAGGAAAGTAGCATCACGACTTTCGATCAGACCTTTAGTTTCATGGAAGAACCTATATCCTTTAGAATTCTCACTATACCCAATAAACTTGCACTTTAATGTTCTAAAGTCTAGCTTGTCTCTAAGCTGACTCGGTAGCAGAACATGTGCTACACATCCCCATTTCCGGAGATGGCCCAACTCGGGCTTTCTGCCATACCATATTTCATATGGCGTTGATTCTACGGACTTGGTGGGAATCCTATTCTATATATAGTTCGCAGTCAACACTGCCTCTCCCCAGAATTTCTTGGAGAGTCCTGAGTGTGAAATCATACACCTTACTGCATTCATCAAAGTTCGATTCTTTCTTTCCGCTACACCATTCTGTTGTGGTGTATAGGGCATTGTAGTCTGCCTACGAATGTCTGCCTGAATATAGTAATCTTCAAAGTCCTTTGAGGTATATTCCCTACCTCTATCTGTCCTAAGAGTCTTGATTGGTTTTCCCAATCTTGTCTCCACTTCCATCTTATATCTCTTAAAAGTTTCAAGTGCTTCCGACTTTCTTCCTAAGAGATAGACATAGGAGAACTTCGAGTAGTCATCAATGAATGTTATAAAGTATTCCTTATTTCTATGTGTGCTTACGCTCGGTGGTCCATATATGTTTGAATGGATCAAACCTAATAACTCTGTTGACCGAATTCCAGTTGAGAAGGGTTTTCTCGTCATTTTACCGGTCAGACAGTGTTCGCAGGGCAATGTCCTTGCACCCGTGATCTTAGGCAATAAATTTGCCTTAATCATTTGATCCATCTTAGAGTTTCCTGGATGACCCAGTCGCATGTGCCACAAGTCATAATCAGACAAACAACACAAAGAATAATCAGAAGCGACATTCATTGATTCACTAGAATTTATTACAGGAAGACAGAATAGGTCATGCTCGGGCACAAACTTTCCCATCGCAAAGACCTTCTTATTCTTGCCTATATATACACGCTTATTGTAAAACCTAACTTCAAAGTCTTTCTTGAGCAGCACTGGGACAGATATCAGGTTCCGACGTATCCCTGGGGCATATAGTACATCATTCAGTACCATAATACTATCTCCCAGGTCAAGTCTGTATGTCCCAACACCTTCCACGTCCAGGTAGGTGTTGTTCCCCATGAAGATCCTCTGTTCGCCTTTGCTCAACTCCTTGAAGTCCACCAGGCCCTCCTTCGTCTTCGCGATATGTCTGGTTGCTCCAGAGTCGATCCACCATCCATCACTGTCCGTGATGATGGAGTTGCATTCCACGACAGCCGCGAATTCCATTTTCTTTTTGCCTTTATTTTCAGGCACTTTAGTATTTCCCGGCTTCTTCTTGTTGGGGCAATTGACCTTTAAATGACCATATTTGCCACAACCGTAGCAAGAGCCGCGTGGGTATTTCCCACTCTTTTCCTTGAAATTAGCCTTGGAGGGACCTAGCCTTTTCTTCGCGTGCACGACATTCTCTTCTTCTTCCTCCTCGACCTCAAAGATCTTAGCTTTCGATCTTTGTTTGGAGAGGTCCTGCTCAATTGCCAATTGTGCAGGTAGGTCCGTCACGGACTTAATGTTGCCATTCATTCTCAGAGATGTGGCAACCGTGTCGAATGACGGAAGGAGACTTCCTAGTATGGTTGCGATCTGCATCCTCTCCGGAATTGCGCAATCAGCAGCCGCAAGATCCTTGACCATCACGATCATCTTGTTCACGTGATCGAGGACGCTTTCAGATTCCTTCATTCTACATGAGTTGTACTTGTGTAGAAGAAGCTGGACGCTCACTTCGGATTTGGAGTGATATTTCTCCTTAACCGCGGTCCAGAGCTCGTAAGCTGATTCGCAGGTCTCAAAGACCCGAATCAGGTTCAGATCCATGTGGGTCAGCATAAAGCTCCTAGCCCTATTATTTATTTTCTCCCACTGTTTGCGGGATCTAATTTCATCCACAATTGGATTCTCAGATAAGATTGGGCCAGGTTTGTCTATAATGGAGTGTATGCTATCGTGCAATAGGCCATAGTAGATCTTCCTACTTCACAATTCATAATTAGTACCGTTAAGGTACTCTATTTTCCCAACCTCAGTGGCAATTGTCTTGCTTGTCATTTTGAATCTAATGAAATAATGATAAAGGTTGAATGTAATGAAATAACGGTAAAGGTTGAATGCTCTGATACCAGTCAAGGAATATCGTCGAGGTACGCCTTATTCTTCCGTTGCGAGAGAGAATAAGAATAGAGATGGCGAGAGAGGGATGGATGGGGGGCTCCTGTACTCGAGGCGTTGCCTTTTGATGGCTTCTCCTCCCGTCGGGAGGTCTATTTATAGGGCGCGAGCCCCTCGAGCCGTCCGCCCCCATTATCCGCGCCCGCACGTTGTAGCTCCGTCGGATCCGATCCACCCGTAACCGCCGGCCGCGAAACGACCGGGGTATGGTTATTGACCACTTAAGGTCATGGCCGGAATTATTCAAACAAGCCTTATGGATAGACATATACTTATATGTTTATAAAGATAAATTCTTGCAATATCATTGTGACGGCCAGGATTTCTTAATACATTGTCACAGTTAAATTACAAGCCATCGAGTTATCTTTCAAATAGTGAAACCCTACAGTCATTATGTGCGTGTGCAAGTATGTGACAAATGAGGTGGGTCTTTCTTGATATTTTAACAGTTTTTATGGTATGTGTGTGTGTGCGCACACAACAAATGAGGTAGGTCTTTCATGAGATTTTAACAACCGCTATCAACTTAGTAAAAATTATATAACAATTTTGTAAAACTATAAACTGCACATTATAAATTTATTTTTGCAAAATATAATAGGGAATGGAGAGCTTGCACCATGGTGCAAGCAAGCTCCATGCACCAGAATCCTCAACCGTTGGATCAAAGATCCATCAAGGGTTGTGATAAATACTCTTTACCAAGAAAAGATACCATTCCCAATGCAAAAGTTGCCTGAGCCTGTGGAAACAGTGCCCTTTCTCCATCCCATCTCCGTTCCCGTGCTTTCCCTTCCTTCATCTCTCTTCGAACCCCTCCTCCTCTCACTGACTCTCGGGCCGAGGCAACGACACACGCCCCTCCCCACTCTCCAACGCCCACCGCCGGCGAGAAGTCCGCCGAGATCCTCCATCTATGGGGCTTACCGCAAAGAGACGACAGTCTCTACACATGGGTACGAGTGCCGTCTCTTTGCTGTAAGCCACCCTCTCATCTCCCAAACATTGTCTCTCGCAGCTCCCCGTAGCCCTGTGTAGAGATTGCCGACCCTCTCCCTCTTAACTGTCGACTTTCTGCGACGAGGATCCCCGACTGATGCTGCAGTGAGCCCCACCTCTCCCCCTGCCCGTGCATCTACCATCGCAAGGAGACCCAGCATAACGGAACAGTGCAAAAGATAGTATATTTCAAAATTTTATTGGCAGTTTAAACAAAATTTGTTTATCAATTACCAAATACCGTAGATTGGCATTGATATTGACATATATTAGGTGTTTAGTTGGATTATGTGGAAAGTCTGAGTTAAAATCTTGTCATATGCATTGCTACTTGTTTTTTTTTTTCAGTTTTTGTGGAAGCAGTGAAATCATTTTCTAATGAAATTCAGATTTTGTAATTTGCAAAACTATATTTTTTGGTAATATTGCAACGTCACTAGTAATATTTCAAATCGAGACTTCGATTTCAATTCCAATACTGGATGAAATTGCATCAATTTTGTTGTTTACTTGTGTTGTTTCTTGTTCTTTTATTTGATTATATGTGATATCTGCCAATGAAACTACAAACATCATTGTGAAAGCTCACTCTGGCCTGACTAATGAAAGTTGTTATATGGTATTTTGTAGATGAAGTAGCAGAGGGGAGGAATTCTTTGAATTCTTTTTGTAGACAAAGAATAAGGTTGATACTGATCTAGACATCATATGACAGATAAGAATATGGTTTAAAGGACTTGGAAGAGTTAAAATCATTCATGGATAATGGAAGAATTGTTGTATCCTTTGCTAGGTACAAGGAGCTGTGAGTCATGCCATATCATCGATGAGGAATTCTATGTAAGTGTACAAGGAGCTGATGAGCCGTGTCATATCCTTGATGAGGGATTTCTACATTAGAGTGTACAAGGAGCTGATGAGCCGTGCCATATCCTCGACTAGGGATTCTATATGTTAGCGTACAAGGTGCTGATGAGCCGTGACATATCCTCGACAAGGGATTCTACCTGAGAGTGATCGAATTTCTTTACTTTGAGGACTTTAGTGTAATTGAAGTAGCTCTCATCGTACACCTTAAATTGAAGAATCCAGAAAAAATAACACCTTGGAATTGTGATAAATTGTTGGCACCATATTCCGATGGACAAATAATATGTTTCGATATTTTTGATTCATTTCCAGATTAAAAAAACCTTCAAACCCGTACATAGACAATTACAATGGGAGAGAAAAATCGTGGTTTCCATCATATATTGTCCATGTGACCATTGAAAACATTCATAAACCTTCAAGCTCAAGTGGCCCTGGAAGCCATGCTTCTAGGAAGATAAATTCTGCAGGCAGGCATTCATGAAGAAAGCTTGTTAGACACTCAGTTGTGGCGAACAATTCAAGAACATAATGGCATACTAATGAATCACCAGGAAAATGCAATGTTTGGAATAGATAGTACGTATCACTGGTAGTTCGATCAATCAATAATTACCTCACCGGGATATTATATAACAACTTCAACATCTCATGTCCCATACCCAAATACTACAACAATCATGGAAGATGCTCTGAATATGCTATGTATTGTAAATGAGAATATGTCCGCATACTTGGATATATACGATACAATTTGAGAGATTTTACAAGTTCATTAATCAAGGCTTGCTAAAAAAGTTCCATAAATTTCCAAGAATTGAAGATACAAGTAAAACCCTATGCAACAAAGAGACTTGGCACAACTCGATGACATCTCCTTATGATTACATTACATTTGAAACTTAAACATGGAATATATGACTTCCACTCCTCTAGACGTGAGAAAGTTTCCAAGAGCCACTGAGGAGAGCTTCTCCCTAATGATCCCCTCCATTGATCTGCGTACCAGCTGCTTCCAGCTCCTAGTTGATTCGCAGGAGCGGTTTGTATGGCTTTGAAAATGGCAGTTGTAATTTGTATCCTGGACCTGAATGTTGCCTCTATCAGCATCACCCAACATTCCACACCTCCCATACCACCTGGACACTAATGTATGGTATTGGCTGCATAAGTAGATTATAAACCATTAGTTGGATCTTCTTCGCGAGAAACATTATAGAAGTAGATTTTACAAAAAGAATTTATAGAAGTAGATTATTAACAACTGTTGTTATCTACATTTAGAACTGAATAGAAACTTTGAACTTTGTATAGTTACAGGATCTCCTTGTGGGGGTAAAGCATCATGCCATTTGCCATGAGGATTCTCAATCTAAACAGAATCTTTTTTTTACAATAGCTAGAAGGTATAAATTACCGTATGCATCATCTAACTAGGAATTTCCCCCCTTAATCGTCAAAAGTTGGAAAAAACACACCTGCAAACAGTTTCTTTTATATGTTGTAGCATAAAGAATCGTATCCAAGTTATTTGCTGTATCATAGAAACCGTCCTCTTGATGGCAACATCATGGTTTAGATCTCTCAAGAATCTCCTGGAAAGAGCACCGAACACCCCCGACCCAAGCCTCTTCTTGTCGCGCATGAGGCGGAGCATAGGCCCGAGCCCTGACGTAATTGATAAACAAATTTTGTTTAAAATGCAAATAAAATTTTGAAATATACCATCTTTTGCATTGTTCTGTTATGCTGGGTCTCCTTGCGATGGTAGATGCACGGGCAGGGGGAGAGGTGGGGCTCACTGCAGCATCAGTCGGGGATCCTCGTCGCAGAAAATCGACAGTCAAGAGGGAGAGGAGCGGCAATCTTTACACAGGACTACGGGGAGCTGCGAGAGACAATGTTTGGGAGATGAGAGGGTGGCTTACAGCAAAGAGACGACACTCGTACCCATGTGTAGAGACTGTCGTCTCTTTGCGGTAAGCCCCAGAGATGGAGGATCTCGGCGGACTTCTCGCCGACGGTGGGCGTTGGAGAGTGGGGAGGGGCGTGTGTCGTTGCCTCGGCCCGAGAGTCAGTGAGAGGAGGAGGGGTTCGAAGAGAGATGAAGGAAGGGAAAGCACGGGAACGGAGATGGGATGGAGAAAGGGCACTGTTCCCGTAGGCTCGGGTAGCCTTTGCATTGGGACTGGTATCTTTTCTTGGTAAAGAGTATTTATCACAACCCTTGATGGATCTTTGATCCAACGGTTGAGGATTCTGGTGCATGGAGCTTGCTTGCACCATGGTGCAAGCTCCCCATTCCCAATATAATATCTATATTTAAATTAATATTTTCATCTAATATTTAATAATTTAATAATTATATTTCACTATACATGTTATGTTAATATTTATTATCAAATCTATGTAATATGAAATTGTAAAATACATGTAAAAGATGGCTAAATTGACGGTTTCTTACCATAGATATGGTGAAACCCCACCTCATTTGAAGTTTCTCCTATATTATATATAGAGGTTGGGGAGCTTGCACCATGGTGCATAAAACTTATATTTTTTGATATTTTTTTGAGATGAAATCATGTGAGATTTAAATAACCATATGTCATCATGATGTCATTCAAAAATCAACTTAATTCAAGACTTCTAACCAATCCATCAAGACTGTGAAATTTTAACGGTCTCATAACTGCTTAAAGTTAGCACTTCAAGATCAACATGTTAGTAATGTCTATTTTTCATGAAATTTAAAACACATATTCTAGTAATAATTCTATGTAAATCCCCGAGGTTTTATTTAAAAAATAAATATTTGTGGCATCGGTGCATGTAAAGTTACATGCATCATGGTGTAATGAATCTACAATCATCATTCTTTATTATTTTATTTTAGCTCTTTCTTTTAGCAAAACCATCAAATAAAGAAATAAAGAGAAAAGAAAAAGAAGGATGTATTTAGAATAAATACAGAGTGACCCAAACTCCAAGAAAAGGTCAAGTCTTGACCTGATCGCAAATAATAAGTAGAGAGAGATAGGGATATACTATGTATTATACGTATCACCTATACTTGCACAAAATATTTATATATTTATTTATTTTGAAAAATTATAAATATCCTATTCTTTTTGCACACTTGTATATATACTTAGAAATAATATAAAAATAAAATAAAAATCATAAAATAAAAATAAAAATAAAAATAAAATTGAATAACTCCTTATACAAAAGAGACAAATATATATAATACATTAACTATTTATTTTACAACTTTAACTAATTTATAAAAATAAAATAAAAATAATTTTTATTCCTAAAATTATAATGTAAATAAATGGAATATAAAATGAGAAGAATTTTTGTAAAATAATATAGTAAAAATACTTGTATATAATACATAGGTATATTATACATGTATATAATATAATATATTGTATACACCTACTTTATTTTTCATAAAAATAAATAAAATCACAAAAAATAAGATAAAATAATAAACATTTTTATTTTATAAAGATTTTATTTTAAAATCATTTACTATTATATATTCAATTTTCTTTCATTTTGTAAATTTTGGAATTCCTATTGGTCCATGTGGGATTGTTGGCTCTGGTGAACGTCACCTCCTAGCCGGGTCGGGTCTCCATCCACTTCGCCAGAGCTTATTCTCCAATTTCTAATGCCCGACTCTGACCTCCATTCCCCTCGGTTACTGCATCCGATTAAAGCCCTAAGATCCATGATCCTCGTAGATCCCTAAGCGTAGCCAGATCTGCCTAGGGTTGCGCCCCTCATGTCGATCTTTCTGGACCCTCGAGCATCCTGTAAATATGATTTTCCTCCTCCTGCACCCCTCATATCATCCCTTGCGCCACCATTCTTCCTTAGCTACCTTCAGTCAGGTGACAACCACTTAGAGTGCAGCTTAGGATCCTTCGGAGATGCCTGGGGGCTTGTAGCTCGCAACGCGGCTAGAGCTTCGTCGCGTGAAGCCTCTCCTCCCAACCACAGTGGGATTGAGGCTATAACTCTTGCCGACCACCTCTCCTGGAGTTGCTGAGCTCCTCAGAAGCTTCAAGTATCATCCATATCACCCACACTTCCCATTTTGATTCATCTTTTCACTTCATCGCCACCACCATTTTCTCTGCTCCGACCAGCTGGTGGGGGCTCCGCAACAACCATCTATCCACACAGATCGACTCCCCATACCATCACCCACCTCCTAGCATGACCTAAACACCATTAGGCTCACTCATCGAAGTGAGATTAAGGACGATACCTCCATCCTCCATTTCTGCTGGAGGTTGACCCTCATCAAACACCCCTTCCTCTATTTTTCTTGCAAAATAACCACGGTCGAAGCTTGGTCTTTGAGCCAATATACCCTGTAGGTTTAGACGGGCCGTAGGACCATTAAACCACCCAACTGATCAGGCGGAGCAGCTGTAGGTAGATGACCACTACCCCGCTCATCCAATCGATCATTTTCCCATCTGAGCAGCCTGGGCGACGCAAACAACTTCCACGACCATGCTGGACTGTCGAGCAGTTTCTTTGGAGCCATGGATCTTCGTCTACACTCAATTGAAGTTTGCACTGCATCAGTTCCTCCAGCCATCATTGCCGCCGTCTAATCTGGTGTCCTACCCCAGATATGATCCGAGCCCTCTTTTTGCATCTTATCCTGACCTCGGATCATCCATGGGCCTCTCATCTGAGCCGCCTGACACGTAACCCTACAGACTGTTTGATTAGGTCTGATGCAATAGATCTGACACACATGCCCCGACCATTCTTGAGCCATCAGATTGCTTTGTAGAGGACCATTCGGACCATACGTCAGAGCCCTCCTTCGCATGCGCCACGTGCCCCCACTGTGTATATTTCATTTAGTGCATGTTTCCCTATTTAGCTTTAGTTCAGTAAATACAACTTGTAGTTAAAAATTACAGTTTGGACCTTTTACTTTTTAAATTTGCACTTTAGTCCTTCTAGGTCTGCATCATGTGTGTCCCCACATGCCTTGCTGAGTTATTTGCATTTTATGCCTTGATCTTTCTACTGTTATGAAATGAATGATATGTTTCAAAATTTGCATTTATGCCCTTGCGAGTTTGGATCATGTGTGACGGATGTTGTCATTGGAATAATTGCAATTTCTACCCTGGAACTTTAACTTTTGTTATCTGCTTGGTCCTAGAAGCCAAAATAATTGCATAAAGGTCCCTGTGAACTGTACTTAATTCCTTGTCTTTGATTGGATGAAATAATTAATAAATTGACTTTAAAAATTACCTAAAAATTACTGTTGGCTACTGTTAGTGCATAGTACTTATGGTAATTTCATGAGTTGATTTATTTGCATTTTCTATTTCTAAAATTGAAAAACCCCTAAAAAGTGTCCAGTTTGAGCCATAAAAATTATAAAAATTTGAAAAATGTCTTAAAAATTCAACAAAAATTCTTATAGTTGTCTTTAAAAAAATATTGTGTTTTACTTCCAGTATAAATTTTATTTGGAAAATCTCCATAAAATCCCTAAAATTACAAAACAATCACAATTTTATAAAAATGTCGAAATCAAAGAAAAATCCAAAACTTTTATTTATATTTCATCATAAAAATGCCATTCAGGAATTTTGGACACTTTAAATATTTAATTTATAAATTATTCCTGGCTGTGCAATGTATTGCATTTTTAAAACTATTTGATTTTTAAAAATTCACAAAAACATTTGTAAATTCTTTAAAAATTATCAAAAACACTTCAAAAACCATAAAACTCAAAAATATTTTTACTTTAATTTTCTGAGCATTTTTATACTTTTGAACAAAAATATAAAAATAGTGCAGCGTGTGTTTTATATTTTGTGCTTGTTTGCCTTTTACTGAAAATTAAATTTGAAAAATTTAAAACCACAAAAATTTTTTTTTGTAGAAATTTGACTAGTTAGTTTTTTAAATCGTGCTCCTTGTGTTCGACTATAGTCGCTATACCAGGTAAATAGAATAGCAAAACCTCTTACATTCCTTGCTTGATTTCTTGAGTGGTTTATTTTTGTTGTGATCGGTTTGATTGATTGGGGACAAAGACCCTTGATTTATTTATTCCACATTAGTCGATCAGATTTTCGTATCATCAGAATGGCGTTCCTGCTGGGGTGCACGACTTAGTAGTCAGATTTCATTTTTGATTATTTTATATCTATCTATCTACTATAACTATTTTCTGACGTTCTTCTATTTTACTTTTTGTGCGAGGAACCGCCCGAGGATGACTCGGTTCGATTTTGGAGGAGACTGCATCTAAGGAGGAGCAGAGGATCCAAGAAGGCAGTTACATTTGCAAAAACCTTTTATTGTAACATTTAGTCTCTTCAGACTCTTTGGACACTTAGACTATTCGAGATCTGTTTTACCGAGTATCCATGTACTCAGGGGACCTCACCAAAGTTTTTCATTGATTGTTCGACTTTATTTTCTGTTTAATTCCAGGGGATTTAGCCCCTAGATTTAGGACTTCTATTTGATTGAGCTCGTAATTAGCTAGATCCCAATACCTTAATTGCTTATCTGTTCTTATAGAACTTAATTGGAATTGGATAATATTTAGAAAAAGTTAGCTTAATTAGACTAACCACACGTCGTGAGGAGTCGCATACATTGCTAGCAGGACCCGTTGTAGCAGGCACTAAGCGACTCCCAAGATCGGACTCAGGTTTTTTATCTGATTAGTTGACTACCTTTCTTCACGATAATAGAAGATGATCATCTAGGGACGGTTTCCTCATCCATCATATATGTAGTTTTATTCTTGCCTTTTAATTTATGCGCGAATCACCTTACATGTAGAGTGTTGGAGCATGGTACACATTTCTATCTTTACATGCATCATTGTGTTTGATTACGCATCAGCTTTTTTGACTTCCTCCCCCAGTTTTCTTGGACTCAAAATAACAAGGAAATCGAAAAATTTGTTAGGTATTGTATTATTTCAGAAAATACCTAAAAAGTGATAACCAATAAAATTTGGGATTGCTAATGCAAACTTGACCTAAACTGACTTCACTTAAAAATCTTTGTTTTTGGGAGAGTCACCCCTCCTTGTTTGATTTATCTTCAATGAGAGAGCAACCTGCACACTAGGATAGAGCCATGTCCGAACTCTCATCAGACTACGGGTTCTTGTGATTGGTTGTTCTCTAGTGAGGACTTCATCGAGTATCCGGTAATCGGTCCGAGACTTCCTTTGCAGAGTGGGTTGATTGGGTAGCCGGTAAATGGTCCGCGACTTATATTGGCTGGGAAAAACTAGTTTTAGGAATCCAGGACAATCTCTTGGAAGCATTGGACTCCTACTCACTTGACATATATGATAGATTAAATTGCCACCTAAATAAAATTTAACAAGATTAACATTTAAACTTTCACGGTCATCATTTCATGTTGCATAGGTGAATTGGGGTTGTGATTTCTCATCTTCATAAATCTCTAGATCACGATGATGGGAAGGAGGTCCCTTAGGCTTCCTTTGGAAGCATCTCTTTCTACCCCTCCTCCCCGTTCATGTAGGGCAGCTTCAGAGAGCTTAGACCCGCTCTCTGAACCCGAATTCGCTACTGCCCTATTCCCACTCAATCACCCTTCTTCTACACCTGAGGTATCAGAGCAAAGGCCATCACAACTATTTGTTCATTTGACAACACCTGAGCTAGGTTCTTTTTCCTTTGTAGAGATCGTAGAGATGGCCAGCAACAAGAACCACACTGATGAGCAGTCGCAGACTTCATCATATGTACTAGACCAGGCCGCCATCAACAACACCTTGCTTGCTTCCTTGGAGAGCATGCAGTGTTAGATCCAGGGCCAGGGAGTTTTCATGGCAGAGGTGAGGAGAGAGCTCACGTATATGCGAACTGGCAAAGATGAGCCGTAGAGACCAGTCGGTGGAGAGATACCACGCCAGGAAGTGGGGGACGGATGTCCTGAGGAGCAGTAGGAGCTAGCGAGACCACCAGACATGATGAGGCAATTTCACGACCCTGGTGCAACCCACACCCACAAATGGATCCAACTACTAGAGATCCTTGGCGACTTCGAGCTTCGCCCCCAGACCATTTAGCTACTGTCCAAGTTCCATGGGCTAGCCACTGAGGTGTCATACCTTGATCTATAGAAGTTTGAGATGATTTGTAGCATTGTTCATGACATATTTGTGGATGAGGATACCATCAAGTTGATTGCCTTCCTATTCTCCTTGGTTGACGGAGCAGCCTACTGGTTAAAGCACTTGGGGAGGGTAGTCACTACATGGGAGCAGCTCCAAACTAAGTACTTGCACAAGTACTATCCACTCCACCAGACCAATGCATCACGAGCCATGATCAACAACTTCACCATGGTCCCTAATGAACAATTCCATGAAGCATGGGATCGATTTAGAGAGCTCATTGACCGATGTCCACACCATGATATATCCAAGCCCAACCTTGTTCAGAGATTCTTTTGTGGGTTGACATTGGATCTGCAGGGGCTAGTAAACATCTTGTGCGGAGGGTCCTATTTTTGCCAAGGATGAAGACCATGTTTGGACCATTTATGAGGAGTTGGCATAGAACTACACAATGATATCCTAAACCCACGTCTACACTAAAGGGAAGCCTCTCCCACAGGTAGTATCATATCAGAGGATGGCACATGTCGATGCCGGTCCTTCCACTTCTTCGTCAGCAGCAACATTTGTCGAGTCTTCAACTGCCGACATGGGCATCATCAGTCAGAAGTTGGATCAAATCGAGATGATTGCGAAGAAGCAGAGCCAAGGCATGGATAATTTAAACAAGCTTGATGAGCTTGCCCAGTCCTTGACTGACCTGAAGACCTAGATCATGTGTCTCTAGGAGGCACCGACAGCTTCTCAGCCCCGTCTCAGGTCACAGACTGATCCAGGGAACAACTCTATCCAGTTATCTGCCCCATACCTCCATGTTCACCACATCCAAGCATAGCCGGTCCAGCAGCTCCAACACTACCAGTAGACACCACCATCTTCAGAAACTCAGATGGCGGTCTACTAGTTAGATCAACCCTTAGCAGACCTTCCCTCCTCACACCTTGAATAATAGGATCCGTTGATGATAGTCAATGGGATCTGGTACTCCTAGTACCAACCTCAGTCCGGGATTCGTTGTAACCATCCTAGCTTTCGATTGTCCACTGGAGGCACCTCTTTCCAACATCAACCTCCAGCTCAGGCAGGGCAGAGCAGCCAAACTCAGTCACCCTAACACTCTCACCAGTATCAGCAGCAGCATGGTCCTCGTCCCCACTATGAGGGACAATAGTGGAGGCAGCCACAATAGCTTCAGTAGTACTCCCCCTCCCCCTCACTACTAGCAGCAACAACAAACTCAGCCTCATCTCCAACGAGTCAACTCATCCAGTTCTCATGCACTAATTTATGAGAACCCAACCCTTGATGACCTCACCCGCTTACTCTTTGATTAGCAGGCATCCTTCCGATGAGAGATGGACGAGTTTCGGTAGGAAATGAGGAAGATAATAAAGGGCAAGGCTGTCATACCCACTCAGATATAAAGAGGAAATTTGAGCAGGTACAATTTCCAAAGACCACCACTCCTAGTGATATTTTGGATGATACTTCTGTTGGACATGCGAGCCCATGACGGGCCATTATGCAATAAATGTTATTGCAAATATCATTCCCTAATCTGAAATGAAGAATATCTAATTTGCATAATAGGTCCCTTAGTACAATTAGGGTTATGTACCATTGCCATCTTAATAATCATGCATTTGTTGATTCAATAATTGAATTATATAGGCTGGTGCTTGGATGAATATCTAAAGGGTTAGATTGAGGTCACATCAAGCACCATCAAATAATTGTTAAGAGATGATCTCCAGCCTGAGTAGTAGATCGCAATCCTTTCTCAATTAGGCTAATATTTGACCGACCTCTTGATGTAGGTCCTCTGCATCAGAATAAAGATTCGGAGGTGTCATATTAGTTAGGTCAAAGAGTTGACTTAACAAGATCGAGATAACCAAAGTCCTATATCGTATGCTGTCATGATACATGCGCGCATCCTCTGACCGGAGATAGATGTGTTACTATATGTCTGAGTATGTACATTTGGCAGACCAATAGGTTGATGACCTAACCAAGGTCTATACACCGATGCGCTGGTGTGCATATAAGGGCATATGAGTAATACGATCTCTCAAAGGGATCATACGGGTTCATTTACTGAAACCGGAAGGCATGAGCTCACTCATGAGATATTGGGAAGAATCAAATTCCATGCACGGTCGTCTCGCTTTAGAAGCTTGACTGAATTTGTAGGTTTGATATATACTTTTGGAAAGTATATGATCAAGACCTAGGTATGATATATGCTTTTGGAAAGTATATGATCGATACCAACTCCCAATGATCGAATGAGAAACTTACTGATAAAAAACCCTGAAGTAGACAATATAAAGTTGATCTAATACTTCGGGTTTATTCTGAGTCTTCCGGTATGCAGGATATACAGGTATTGGGAATACCTGAGGGTGATGTGATCATAAACGATTGTATAACCTTGACGCTTCCATTCCTTGGGAGTAATGAAACGGGTCTAGATTTTAGTGATTCTTCTCGGTATAGAATTAATCTGATCTTGGTACAAAAGTTGGACATTGATCTGAATGTGATTCAGATGCAATGAGAAGATTAGATTTGCGGTCTTGATTTAATCAAGCATCTACGGGAGGCCCGCAATCTGGATTTGAGATATGATCTCAATATCCAAGTCACTATACATGGAACAATACAATCGTCCTGTCCTTATCTCCAAGTATTCGCGGAGAAAGCGCACTACCCTTGAAAGAGTTCAGGATAATTTCATTATTGATATGTGTATCTGAGCATTGAAAAAATTGATAATTAAATGTGAGTTAATTATCATGAATAATATGAATTTGATTCATATTATAAGGAGCGTTATCTAAGATAATTAAATGTGATTTAATTATCAAAGATGTGAATAATGTGAATGCGATTCATATTATTTGGGCACATGAGAATAGAGATCCAAGATGATTAATTGTGATTCAATTATCATGGATATGAATATTGTGGATAGAAATATCCATATTAGTCATATATACTATAAATGTGATTTATAATATATAAGAGAGAGCTAATTGTAATTTACATTTGTTAATTAAATGTTGATGCGAATTGGAGTCACATTGGACAATTAATTGAAAATTTAATTCACATCTTATTTTGGGTCGTGAATGTGATTCACAATTTTCCAATGGCAAGATTGCAATATTCACAAAATAATTATGATTTATTTTTGTTGAATAATTTACAACAAGTGTTGTTGTAAATTGTGGAGATTTCCATGGAATAATGTACTCATGAGATCTCATGAGATTACATGAGATTGCAACCAAATCCCATATTATGGAAGAAGGCAATCTTCATTCCATAGTCTCCATGCTTGATTGATTTAATTTGGGATTTATTTATATTGATTTATCAATGTAGATTTAATCTAAATTAAATTAATTGTTGTTGGATTTGCAATGAGAGCCATTGGATTTGTGTTGCCCATGGATTGAGATCTATGGATCCCAAAATATTATAAAAGAAGAAGCACCCCATTGCTCTTCTTTACACACAATGAGAACATAAGTCTCTCTCTCTCTCTCTCTCTCTTTCTCTCTACATACCATCTCTTCCTCTCTCTCTTGTGTCGTCCACCATGGATGCCCTAGATAGGTTCTTCATCGCCGTAGCATCATCGTTATGCCGCCCAATCATTTGCTCGTGGATCTCCATCTACTTCGGCGTGCCTTGCTCGTGAAGAAAATGTCGTATCTCATTTGTCAAGATCAGGAGATCTGTGGCTTGGATCTTCAACATGGATTGCGAGAAGCATGTGTTTCATCAACACGCTCGCAAGCGTCTCCTCTGACGGATCAGACTTGAGACAGGAGGTCTTTTCGTTTAGAGACTCGATCACAACCACGCTTCAAGAGGTATCCCTAATACTTGTTTGTGGTATAGACGAAACGATGTGAGAAGTGTTCTTGGATCATGTGGTTTCATCATATTAAAATTTTTTAATTTCCGCTTCATAGAACAACTAGTTCGACTAGTCGTTCTTCATCGTATTCGAAATGATGCCCACGGTTCCGTGATGCGCTTGAGGATCTTATCATATCCTTCAACTTCTTCTATATTTGATGCTGATTTTGTCACACTTAGGAGCAGTGGGAAGCCAACCGACGATAACTTGCCTGAGCGACGACACCATGCAGATTCTAGGGTGTCAGATGAGGATGGAAGCGATGATGATGCTGCTTATTATCATGATGATGATGTTGGTGCTAAAGCCACCAAGGATGCTAATCCAGACAATGGTACTGAGGCCTTCGTATTTCCAGTTGCAGACTGTGGTGCTGATTGAAGGATATTGAGTATCCTTAAGCGCATCACGGAAGCGTGTCGATCGCATCGTATGCAATCGGAGAAACTAGTCGTACTAGATGCTAGATGCAGCGGAAATTAAAATTTTAACTTTAAAGATGAAACCACATGATCACGAGAACACTTCTCGGATCGTTTCATCAAACCACAAAGTACAAGGAATACCTCTTGAAGCGTGGTTGTGATCGCGAGATCCCAAAGTAGAGATCCTCCTATCTTAAGTCCGACCCACGGAGAATGCGCTTGCGGGCACGATGATGAGTCGCGTCCTTCCCGCAATCCTTTGACGAAGATCCAAGCGTCGAGGCGTAGAAAAATTGATCTCCTTCCTAATACACAAAGTGGACGGCCACTTGAATATTAGGGAGACCCCACGAGAATGAGAGAGAGAGAGAGAGTAGAGTTCTTCAACTCAAGAATGTTGTCACTTGGAAAGGCTACCCTAGCCCTCCTTTTATACTAGTTTAGGATCCAATGGATCTCAATCCATGGGACACATGGATCCAAGGGCTATGCTTGGTCCATGCTAAATCAATGGCTATGATTGTTGTTGGTTAAAACCAACAACATTAATTTAAATTAAAAAATGTTGCAACATTATCAACATAATTTAATTTAACATTAACTAATTAAGAGATAATGTGATAAATAAAATGGAGTCAACCAACCTCCCTAAAATTGTGGTGGTCAATTTTGGCTCCTTTTTATTTATCTTATTATTCCTTAATTAATTTTGTATTCACAAAAATATTCACCAAATTAATTCCCAATTAATTTGTGAATATTTCAATCATGCCATTGAATATTATGTGAATCATATTCACAACCCAAACTAGTTAGTAAATTGCATTTCCAATTAATTAATAAATGTGAATCTAATCCACATTATTAATCAACAAATGCTATTCACATAAATTCTCTCTCTTATATATGTATATTATAAATCATATTTATAATACACATATATCATGGATAGTGTTATCCACATTCTCTTAATCCTTGATAATTAAATCCCATTTAATTATCTTAGATAATCATTTTCACAATATGAATTATATTCATATCAAGCTTGATAATTACATCTTATTTAATCATCAAGTCCTTGCTTGGATATTTCATCAAAAGAATTATTCTTGAACCCTTTCATGAATAATGTGCTTTCTCCGCGGATACTTGGAGATAAGGACAGGGCGATTGTATTATTCCATGTATAGTGACTTGGATATTGAGATATTCTCTCAAATCCAGATCGAACGAACCTCCCATAGATGCTTGATTAAATCAAGACCGCAAATCCAATCTTCTCATTGAATCTGAATCCCATTCAGACCAATGTCCAACACTTGGACTAAGATCGGATTGCTTCTCTACTGAAAGGAGTCACTAAAATCCAGACCTGTTTCATCACTCCCTCAGAATGGAAGCGTCATGGATATACAATCGTTTATGATCACATCACCCTTCAGGTATTCCCAATACCTGTACATCCTGCATACTGGAAGACCCATGGTCAACCCGAAGATCAAGATCTATTTTTCACTGTCTTCTTCAGGGTTTGATCACCAAGTTTCTCATTTGATCATTGGGATTTGGTATCGATCATATACTTTCCAAAAGCATATATCATACCTAGGTCTTGATCATATAATTTCCAAAAGTATATATCAAACCTACAAATTCAGTCAAGCTTCCAAAGCGAGACGACCGTGCACGGAATTTGATTCCTCCCAATATCTCATGAGTGAGCTCATGTCTTCCGGTTCAGTAGTGAACCTGTATGATCCCTTTGAGAGATCGTATTACTCATATGCCCTTATATGCACACCAACGCGTCGGTGTATAGACCTTGGTTAGGTCATCAACCTATTGGTCTGTCAAATGTACATACTCAGACATATAGCAATACATCTGTCTCCGGTCAGAGGATGCGTGCCTATGCTGTGACAGCATTCAACATAGGACTTAGGTTATCTCGATCTCGTTAAGTCAACCCATTGACCTAACTAATCTGACACCTCCGAATCTCTATTTCTATGCAGAGGACCTGCATCAAGAGGTCGGTCAGATATCAGCCTATGTGAGAAAGGATTGCCATCTCCTACTCAGGCTGGAGATCACATCTTAACAATCATTTGACGGTACTTGATGAGTCCTCAATCTAACTCCTTAGATATTCATCCAAGCACCAACCTCTATGATTCAATAATTGAATCAACAGTTGTATGATCATTAAGACAGCCATGGTACATAACCCTAATTGTACAGAGGGACCTATTATGCAAATTATTTATTCTTCATTTCAGATCAGGGAATGATATTCGCAATAACAATTATTGCGTAATGGCTCGCCGTGGGCTCACATGTCCAACAATCTCCCACTAGCCCAAAGAGCCATTAATGGGCTAATCATTTAAACTCACACTCATGTGACAATCATAGGCTATTTAGAAATAGCTAGGTAAGCTGATCAGTCACTCTGTTCCCACAAGACTATGCCAAGTCCTTTTACGGCACTTGCATATCCCTAGGTAACAGTGCTCGCATCCAATGCCAATGTTGCATCTAATGCAACCAATACTCAATCTAGTCAAAGCAGATATAGTGTCCTTGACACTATTGCTCAATAACTATTATAACCAGTATTTCCATAATCCTTATCAGAATACCCTTATTCCGGGAGATCACTATCTCTCAAGGTATCCACAGTTAAGACCTTTTAGATCTCTATCTATAAAGTCTTAACTTCTTGAAAATAAGACATAGAGATCACCATCTCTAAAGCCTTGTCATCTTTGAAGATATCGTTATTTCTGCAATCAAATGTTCTTTCTCCATAGTAGGATTAGTAACAGTTTACTACTCCCACTGCATGGCAGATATCTGGCTTTCGTACACATCTAGCATACACTAAGCTTCTCCTAACTGATGCACAAGTGCAAGCAGTTCTAGCATTCACCTCCTCAACTCTTTGAGGTGCTATTCCTTTAGATAGGTCAGTACCAAATCTCAAGGAAGGAAGCCTTTCTTGGAATTTCCAGGAATGGAATATGTCCAAGGTGTACTACAAATGTGACAGTCCCAATACCCTCTTTTCTTTGCTTCTGAACTCCTTCAGAACTAAGATCTAAGAGGTATTCTTGAGATCATATCTCAAGGTATGGAATAGCCAGAATATAAAACACTTATTATCATCCTTATATCATTGCAAATGATTTAGGATATTATCTACATTTAGCATGATGAACACAATGGCACTCCCACTAAGCTTCATATGGTACATCAAGATTCTATTTGAAATCATAACACTTATGATTTCATCAAATCTGATGTTCCAACTACAAGAAGCTTATTTGAGTCCACAGATGGATTTCTTTAGCTTTCACACCTTACTTTCCCCAAACATGAAGCCCTGGGGCTACTTCATGTGAATATCCCCAGAGAGGTATTCTTAGAGGAATGCAATCTTGAATTACATCCTGAAGATGCAATAGTCAAGTTGTGTAGCTAAGGTTAGCAATATTCTGATGATTTTAAGAATGGTTACCGAAGAGAAAGTCTCATTGCAAGCAATGCCTTCTCTTCCGGTGTGTAGCTTATGGCTACGAACCGAGCTTTGAAGGTCTCTACCTTCTCATCAGGTTCCCTCTTCTCTTGAAGATCCATTTACACCTTAATGGGTCAAACCCTTATAGGTGGATCCTCGAGGGTCCATATACAACACTTGCATATGAAGTCTACTTTAGACTTTATTGCTAATGTCCATCATTCCATGTCATGATCCTCAGGAGCTTCATCACATGAAGTCCGATCATTGTCAGACTTGGCTGATACATGGAATACATCCTCAAACTCATTTGAAGAGGTATTAATGTTTCATCTTTAATTGTCCTTTTAGTTTCTGATTTCAGGAGCCTCATTGTCATTTCAAGATTAAATGAGTTCCTTCACTTCATTTTCATCTTGATTCTCAAGAATCTCAATACTCCAAGAATCACATTCTCAGAGATGAGATCTTTTAAGAATCTCAAGGTCATAAAGTAGGTATCCAATACCATACTTTATTTTCCTAATGAAGTAGCACTCTCAAGTGCTAGATTCCAGCTTACATCCATGGAACCTTATTAAGGATATATATTGTAGTCTCTACTACACATATATACCAGGAAACTAAGAGAATAATTCTGCTAAAATTCATCATTGATCAAATCATGTCACACATGATTCAATTGTATCTCCCTACAACTCTATTGAGTTCAGGTTTATCAGGAGGAGTGAGATAGAAATGATATTCATATCTCCATAAGGTATTCTTTGAATTTTATCTAATAGGTACAAGCTACCTAGGTTAGATCAAATTCATTTCATCTTTCTTCAAACTTTGGTTCTAAACCAAAATTGTGAAATCTTTGAACATTTCAAAGGTTTCTCAGGTGAAGAGAAGAAATCTCATATCATACATAATCATTAATAGATATCACATATCCATAATGTTTATTATGATATAGATGATCTACATACATCAATATGTATGAGATCTTGAATACCTCGACATCTAACACCATTCCCAGAGAAGGGTGTATTGGACATTTTACAATATTCACAAGCGTGTAAGATTTGAAATTTTAGACATTCTAAAGTTCATATCTTACTAGTCTATTGATCACATCAGCAGACATATGTCCAAGGCTTGATGCCAGATCATTGTCAAATGATCTTCATCCTCCTATTGACCTTATAAGGTTTGATTTTCAGTATTAGAAATCTCAATGAACCATTCATTAATTTTCTAATTTTGTGGAGTCCACTAGATGTTAGATTACTATCTGAAATATTCCCATCATAACTCTTTATGATAGTTCTATCTCAGAATTCATGTTTATTTCCAACATTTAGAAACAAACAATGAGTGTATTCTACTATCTAGGTCATAGAGACATTCTCTAAGACTAAGGACTCTCCCACTGAGAATATGAAGTCTATCTATCCAACAGAGATTGATGCAACAATTACATCAATATCCATGTAGATGACTTTTAAACCTTAAGATCAAATTTCTAATCTTCTAATGTATATGCAACCAATTGCAAATGTCATTAGAAAATTGGGATACAATTGTCAGACTTTATCTTATGAAATAAGAAAGTCAGAGTCAATGATTATATGTAGATTATTTTGATGCTTTATCTGAGTCCTTCACTAAGGATTTTAGACAGACTTGATAATCATACTATCAACACATCAACTTATTGCAGTATTGGCATTCATCCAACTCTTTGGATGTCATATGGAAGTCACAGAAGTAGGTCAACTCTTTGACTTTCCTTCTTACTCGGGTCTGACCCATGCTTCCACTGTGCTCTCTTAATATATAAACAACCATTGCTTAAAACTAAGGATCTCTTATGTTAAATTCAAAAGAATTCAATGTAAGAGCATTTCAACATTTATACATGCTTCATTAAATTCATACAATATGAATATCATAAAGCTTCATGAATGACTAGAGTATAGATAATAGAATGATGACACTCATCATATCTACATACATCTTAACTCTTAGAGACTTAGGTTCAGGTAGGTATTCAAACATTTTGAATACATCATCTCTTTCGAGCCACCATTCTGCATAATGCAGAGAACCATGTCATTCATGATTAAATGTCTAGAGCACATATTATGCCAAAATATCTTCTTTTGTTTTATAAGGATTATTCGACAATTACGATCACCATCGACATGTCACTTCCAAAGTACACTCGATGAAGGATCAAGACTATAGAGACATACAAACCCTAAGGTGATGTCTTATTATCTTATTTAATTGTCATTCCTCATTATCTTGAGGGGACTTGCACACTGCAACCACATACATTATGTGTCCAATTGCAAGTACAATATCTGGATCATGAGTCCAATCAAAGATATTTTACTGGTTATTATTGAGTATAACATTGAGCGGGTTTAGTGAAGGATTATCTGAAATAAGAAATTTGCATAAGTGTATATATATATTATATATACATGTTTTACTTTGATTTAGGAATTTTTATATCAAAGTTGTCTTGCCTTGTCAACACTGAAAGTTCATTCCCTTAATTACTTTCAATGTAAGAGATATTCTTACCATTATATCTCTAGCAAGATCTGGGATCTCCTTTCCTATCTTTGTCGCATCCCAATAATATGAGAACTTACGACTCCAATAAAAAGAAGCGGGAACTCATTCCGCCTTGCAAGTCCAACTTGCATTCCCAATTCAGTCTTTAACACCCGGGCCCACCACCCCTAAGATGATGTTGACCCGTTGCTAATTGAACCAACCGTCAACAGGATTAGAACTCGCTATGCGCAATCCAATATCGCCCCAATAATATGAGGACTCGATATTGGGGTCACTACGCATACGGCCTTACTCTTTCGAGAAGCAAAGAGCCCGATCTAGATGCGCTTGCATATAGGATCTGTCACTTCGGACAGGCGTCTCCTACATACAATCCCTGGCGATGGAACCCTTCGCCTTGACGGGAGACCATGAATGTCACTTATGTGATCCTCCACCTCATATTCAAATTGTAATTAATTATCGTGAATCATATTCACATAATTAATTCTTCCAAGGGAAATACACATCTATTCATGATAGAGTGTTTATTGGATATAATTAATTTAATCATATTAAATTAATCATTAATCCAATCATCAATCAACAAACATGTCTTTTACTTGAATAGTAGGTATATACTCAAAGTACGTATTATTCGAATTTTAATAATTAGAAAAATACACATTGTCTGTCTCCGGTATTATACAGTCCCTACCCGCTGTCATGGCCAGTACCGACGAGAGTGGGACGGACCACATACGTTGCAACCCGCGACCCCAATGCTCTCCGACTAGGCACCACATCCGCCTCGGGAAAAGATAATACCAGATAGACCATCATGTACTTTGAGATGTTCATCGGTTTTTCAACCGAAATTATACTATAAATATAAATCAAAACATTTTTGATTATAAGGAGATTTGCTAGACAAATCCCCAATCCTATTCAAGCAAAAGGGTTTTTCATGTAAAAGTTGTCCTACAACAATTGTAGGATAAACTATGGTTTTCATGAAAGCAATGTTTGTTGATGAACCAATGATCAAGATCTAATATCTCATCATTGTGGTTTAGGCAAGTGTCATTCAATGAAATAATTATCTCTTTAAATATTTCACAAATATTTATCACTAATTATTCCAGAAAATAACAATTAATTTTCATCATGATAATTGAATGACATATCACAAGGTTCAAGATCAAAAATATTAATTTCCAGCAGTGACCCCCAATCACTAAAATTAACTTATCTTGAACAATTTAAATCCAAAAAATGCAAACTCAGTTTCCAAAGATTGCCTATTTGATTTATTAAAGAACCCAAGTGATAATTCACGCATTTTAAGGCGGATTAAAACCGTAATCATCTCATTAATTACGTTCAAATCCGCAGTTCCCGCAACAGTGAATATAGTCATATTCAAAAAGCCATATCTTGAGCAAATAAAGTCCAAATTTAGTAAACTCAAGTCCTATGGTTTCCTTGTTTAATGGGGAACAAAATCCAATTTCGTGTTTAAACATTTTAAACAGTACCGAAAAAATTCAATTAGACAGAGGTGCGAAAATTGAAATGCAGTAAAAATTTCGCAACCCTTTCAAGAACCAAATCGTCTAAGGTCTATGGATCATATCCAAAACAGTATTCAACCTGGCTCTGATACCACTTGAAGGATATTGAGTATCCTTAAGCGCATCACGGAAGCGTGTCGATCGCATCGTATGCAATCGGAGCAACTAGTCGTACTAGATGCTAGATGCAGCGGAAATTAAAATTTTAACTTTAAAGATGAAACCACATGATCACGAGAACACTTCTCGGATCGTTTCATCAAACCACAAAGTACAAGGAATACCTCTTGAAGCGTGGTTGTGATCGCGAGATCCCAAAGTAGAGATCCTCCTATCTTAAGTCCGACCCACGGAGAATGCGCTTGCGGGCACGATGATGAGTCACGTCCTTCCCGCAATCCTTTGACGAAGATCCAAGCGTCGAGGCGTAGAAAAATTGATCTCCTTCCTAATACACAAAGTGGACGGCCACTTGAATATTAGGGAGACCCCACGAGAATGAGAGAGAGAGAGAGTAGAGTTCTTCAACTCAAGAATGTTGTCACTTGGAAAGGCTACCCTAGCCCTCCTTTTATACTAGTTTAGGATCCAATGGATCTCAATCCATGGGACACATGGATCCAAGGGCTATGCTTGGTCCATGCTAAATCAATGGCTATGATTGTTGTTGGTTAAAACCAACAACATTAATTTAAATTAAAAAATGTTGCAACATTATCAACATAATTTAATTTAACATTAACTAATTAAGAGATAATGTGATAAATAAAATGGAGTCAACCAACCTCCCTAAAATTGTGGTGGTCAATTTTGGCTCCTTTTTATTTATCTTATTATTCCTTAATTAATTTTGTATTCACAAAAATATTCACCAAATTAATTCCCAATTAATTTGTGAATATTTCAATCATGCCATTGAATATTATGTGAATCATATTCACAACCAAAACTAGTTAGTAAATTGCATTTCCAATTAATTAATAAATGTGAATCTAATCCACATTATTAATCAACAAATGCTATTCACATAAATTCTCTCTCTTATATATGTATATTATAAATCATATTTATAATACACATATATCATGGATAGTGTTATCCACATTCTCTTAATCCTTGATAATTAAATCCCATTTAATTATCTTAGATAATCATTTTCACAATATGAATTATATTCATATCAAGCTTGATAATTAAATCCTATTTAATCATCAAGTCCTTGCTTGGATATTTCATCAAAAGAATTATTCTTGAACCCTTTCATGAATAATGTGCTTTCTCCGCGGATACTTGGAGATAAGGACAGGGCGATTGTATTATTCCATGTATAGTGACTTGGATATTGAGATATTCTCTCAAATCCAGATCGAACGAACCTCCCATAGATGCTTGATTAAATCAAGACCGCAAATCCAATCTTCTCATTGAATCTGAATCCCATTCAGACCAATGTCCAACACTTGGACTAAGATCGGATTGCTTCTCTACTGAAAGGAGTCACTAAAATCCAGACCTGTTTCATCACTCCCTCGGAATGGAAGCGTCATGGATATACAATCGTTTATGATCACATCACCCTTCAGGTATTCCCAATACCTGTACATCCTGCATATTGGAAGACCCATGGTCAACCCGAAGATCAAGATCTATTTTTCACTGTCTTCTTCAGGGTTTGATCACCAAGTTTCTCATTTGATCATTGGGATTTGGTATCGATCATGTACTTTCCAAAAGCATATATCATACCTAGGTCTTGATCATATAATTTCCAAAAGTATATATCAAACCTACAAATTCAGTCAAGCTTCCAAAGCGAGACGACCGTGCACGGAATTTGATTCCTCCCAATATCTCATGAGTGAGCTCATGTCTTCCGGTTCAGTAGTGAACCTGTATGATCCCTTTGAGAGATCGTATTACTCATATGCCCTTATATGCACACCAACGCGCCGGTGTATAGACCTTGGTTAGGTCATCAACCTATTGGTCTGTCAAATGTACATACTCAGACATATAGCAATACATCTGTCTCCGGTCAGAGGATGCGTGCCTATGCTGTGACAGCATTCAACATAGGACTTAGGTTATCTCGATCTCGTTAAGTCAACCCATTGACCTAACTAATCTGACACCTCCGAATCTCTATTCCTATGCAGAGGACCTGCATCAAGAGGTCGGTCAGATATCAGCCTATGTGAGAAAGGATTGCCATCTCCTACTCAAGCTGGAGATCACATCTTAACAATCATTTGACGGTACTTGATGAGTCCTCAATCTAACTCCTTAGATATTCATCCAAGCACCAACCTCTATGATTCAATAATTGAATCAACAGTTGTATGATCATTAAGACAGCCATGGTACATAACCCTAATTGTACAGAGGGACCTATTATGCAAATTATTTATTCTTCATTTCAGATCAGGGAATGATATTCGCAATAACAATTATTGCGTAATGGCTCGCCGTGGGCTCACATGTCCAACACTGATGCCACCAAGTCACGAGATGCTTGGCCAGAGTGCGGTGCTAATGCTGCAAGATCAGATGCTATAAGTGGTACTGATGCCACTAAGTTACCTTCTGTTGACTTACCTTGTTTTGTACATGAGGACAACTATAAAAAAACACATTAAAATGGAAAATAAAAAATATGAATAAAGGAAAGGTTTCTGTATCTCCTGCGAATTCATCTATATTACATGACGATCTTTGCATGGATTCTAGCTCATTGCATGCACATGAGCCTACTTCTGACCATCATCTCTCTGAAGAGGATCCATACATCCCCTACCCTCAAGAAATCCACTTAGGAAAGGGGAACAAAATAGAAAATCCCCAAAAGAAGCACCAGATAAAGTTAATCGAGCAGATGATAGACAGATTCTAGATACAACTAACTCTACAAGAGGCACTAGAGCACATTCCTCTCTTCTAGAAGACCTTGAGAAAGAAGACCACCATCCACAGGAAGAAGAGGAACCAAAATGCAGAGATCCATGTGCTCACTCGTGCCACCTGCTTTGCTACTCAGAACCATTTGCTAGCTAAGAGACATAATCCAGGAGCTTCGTATGTCATATGCCACATTCATGAGCAACGATTCAATCACACTCTATTAAGCAACGACTCTTCTATTAACCTTCTTCTGACTGCTTTACTCGTCCGATTCGAGTTTGGCCCTCTTAGACAGAGTAGTACAATCTTTCAGTTTACTGATAGATCTGTCAAGAGGCCAAAGGGGTTACTTAAGGATGTTGTCATCACAATTCAGGGCCTGAAATTCGCCGTAGACTTTATTGTACTAGACATGGAGATCCCTGAATCCACGACCGATACCCCCATTATTTTAGGATGATCTTTCATGGCCGTAGCCAAGGTAGTTTTTGATCATGATAATGGGAAGGTATACTTTCACGTCGGGGGAGAGAGTGTACAAATAGAGACAATCAAGGAGACCGGAGTTAGAGATTCAGCATGCTCAGAGCAAATGACAGATGCAGAGCTAGACATCCATCAAGAATCTGACTTTGTGATTACCGATGATAAAGCAGTTTAGGGAGATCCATCATCACTAGCTCTTGTCACACCATCAGACACTATAGATTCACAGATCATAGCGGATGAGATTTCGGAGAGTACACTCATGGCACATGATACCATAGAGGTTGATGATCATGGTCAGGATAGCGAGGCCGATTTTATTTCATGTGACATAGATGAAAATCCCTCAAACACATACACTGACTTTTATTAGCAGGAGTTTGATGATTATTACCGTATCTTGTGTTTACAGAGCTGATAGCTGGGGTGTAGAGCGAGCCAGGATAGTTGATAGATACGCTAGTAGGGCCATCTTTGTCAGATTCACAAATACAACGAGAGTTTTCTCATATAGATCTGGTTGCCTTCACACAGATATTTCAGAGGTCAGATTTGCCAACTCCTACTTGTCTAGAATTGAAGAACTTGCCGTAGAGCATGAAGCACAGATTCTTTGCAGGTGAGTCAAATATGTTTCTATTCATTATCTCAACATATTTGACTGAAGATCAAGAATCTTGTTTGATGAAGGTTCTTGAAAGAAACTGTAAGGCAATCAGATGGAGTGTAGTCAATCTCCAAGGGATAAGTCCGACCCTATGTTCCCACCACATCTATCTTGAAGAGGATGCCAAGCCATCGTGAGTTCCAGCGAAGGCTAAACTTAAATCTTCGAGACGTGGTCATGAATGAAATATCGAAGTGGTGGAGCACCGATTTTATCTACCCCATCTCCAACTCCAAGTGGGTTAGTACATTGCATGTGGTACCCAAAAAGATGGGTATCACCATAGATTTGAGTGAGTCTAGAGAGGATATAACTACCTTAGTACTTTGGAGGGTCTGTGTAGACTACAGACAATTGAATCGGGCCAGCAAGAAGGATCATTTCTCGCTGCCATTCATTAATCAGATTATCAAGAGGATAGCTGGGAAGAGTCACTACTGCTTTCTTGATGGGTACTCGAGGATAATTAGGTGGCCACAACACCTGAAGATCAAGAGAAAACGCCGTTCGCATGTTCGTTCGGTACGTATGCTTTTAAATGAATGCCCTTTGGTTAATGCCCGTCTACATTCCAAAGGTGCATGCTTTTCATTTTCTCGGACATGGTGGGTGAATGTTTAGAGGCCCTCATTGATGACTTTTCGATCTATGGAGATGGGTTTGATGCTTGTCTTGACTGCCTAGACCAAATACTTTAGCGCTGTATTGAGGTCAACCTTGTTTTATCATGGGAGAAGAGTCATTTCATGATGATTCATGGGACGATCCTTGGCCATATCATCTCCAATAGGGGCATGGAGGTCGATTCAGCCAAGGTGGATATCATTAAGAAACTCAATCCACTGTCCAATTTGCGACAATTGTGGTCTTTTCTGGGGCATGTCGGTTTCTACCAATGGTTTATTCAGGACTTCAATCGTATTGCCCGAGTGCTTACTGATCAGTTGACAAAAGACACCGAGTTCATTGTAGATGATAAGTGTCTTGCATCATTTGAGACTCTCAAGGGATGAGTTGTTCAGGCTCCTGTCCTTCAACCACCTAATTGGTTTCTCCCATTCAAGATCATAACAGACACTTCTAATTTTACCATAAGGGATGTGCTAGGACAAAGGAGGGATGGATTGCCATTTGCCATTTACTACGCTAGCCAGACTTTGGATGTTGTTCAACGGAATTACACAATGACTGAGAGGGATATGCTATCCGTAGTTTTTGCTTTGGATAAGTTTCGATCATACATTCTTGGATTTAGAGTAACTATCTATACAGATCACACCACCATCCGACGCCTCATGGCAAAGAAGGATGCCAAAGCTAGATTGACCATATGGATCCTTCTACTCCAAGAGTTTGATACAGATATTAAGGATAAACTTGGAGTCAAGAATGTTGTGGCGGATCACCTCTCCCGCTTAGATAACCTTGAGGATTTTGATCAGATCACACCTATTAGAGAGACATTCCTAGACGAGGCGATTCTTGATATCACCTCGCTTCCATGGTATGCTAATATTGTGAACTATCTTGTTGCCAAGAAAGTTGCACAAGGTTGGCCCAGACAACGACTTAAGACCTTCCTTGCGAAGGTCAAGTCAAACCATTGGGAGGATCTCACCCTTTACCATGAAGGGGGAATAGTGTCTGGTGTCGGTGTATTCCCCAGGAGGAGCACCACAACGTCCTCACTTACTGCCACAAGCTTGATACAGGAGGACATTATTCTGGGAGACAGACAACAAAGAAAATTCTTCAATCTGGCCTTTGGTGGCCTACCCTCTTGAAAGATTCTGATGAATTCGTAAAGAGGTGCACTGACTGTCAGAGGATGGGCACTTGTGGACAACGTGATAAGATGTTGATGTAGCCTATTCACTTATATGAGGTTTTTGACGCATGGGCATAGATTTCGTGGGTCCATTCCCTAAGAGTCAGGGATTTGAGTAAATTCTGCTTGCTATGGAATATGTGAGTTGTTGGGTTGAGGCCATCCCCACCCGAGCCGTAGATGCTAAGACCATATGCAGTTTTTTGAGGAAGAATATCATTTCACAGTTTAGGGTACCTAGAGTTTTGATTCAGACAGGGTGACACTTTATCAACGACAAGGTAAGGGCCCTTCCTGACGAGTTCAGCATTGACCATCGAGTTGCCACTCCATATCATCCTCATACTAATGCTCTTGCTGAAGTATCGAATAGGAAGATCAAGACAATATTCATGCCCAGAATGAAAGGATTGGTCATAGCTTTTGGACTCGATCTTGTGGGCCTATAGGACTTCCTTCAAGACATCATTGGGTACATCTCCTTTTCATCTCATTTATGGAAAGCCATGCCACTTGCCAGTGGAAATCAAGCATAAGTCACTTTGGGCAGTCACAAAGCTATTATTGGATACCAAGAGTGTAGGAGATCAAAGGAAAGCAGAATTGGCAGCCTTGGAGGAGTTGAGAGATATAAACTTCTCAAGTAGCCTACAATATAAGGATAGAGTAAAGATATGGTATGACTCTCATATCAATCATAAATGGTTTGAGCCGAATCAGAGAGTTTGGCTATTTGATGCTAGGTTGAGATTATTTCCAGGGAAATTACAAGCAAATGGAAGGGACCATACTTGATTAGAAAGGTGCACAACAATGGAAGCATTGATATATCTGAGTTGTCATTTGATTCCACTTTTCAAGTTAATGGTCAACGCCTGAAGCCATATGTTGATCATGATCCGCTGATTGTTGACGTTGCCCTTATTCATTTTGTAGGAGATGTCGTCTTTGACTCACATCATTTACATCTCATACATGATTATCACTTCTTCTTTGTTGATGTATAGATCTAGATTGTCCATATCATACATTCTTTTTGTCTGATACCCCATCATCATGTTACGATTATGCTATACTGAGGGTGCACTTTACCCTACATACAGGGGGAGATCAGACCTGTGATTATTCGTTTTGATTTCATTACCTCTGTTTTGTTTCCTATACTTAGTGATATTTTACCCTAAGTTTTGGGGAGACAGTATCTGTACCTCCTATTCTTTGGTTTTTCCCTTGTGTACAATCTTCTCTACTTAGGATTACTTGATCCTATATATAGAGGGATCATCGATTTCTATTCGTTGTATTCTTTTGTTCTTCATTGTAGTATAACATTCTTTTCACTTCCTCATACTTAGCACGAGTTATGTCTTCATTTCATCTCTCTTGGATCACTCTGAGGACATCGTTCGAGCTAAGTATAGGGGGTTGTTGTACATATTGTATATATACTTTAGCCATAACTCATACTTTGTATGTGTTAATAATACATGTAAAAATCACAAAATTTTAAATTTTTTCTGTTACATAAATGTTTATAGAATTATTTATAAAAGATTGTTTAAACCTCTATAAAATTATTATTTTACAAATGATTAGTAAAATGTTTTTACAAAATTGTTTTGTTTGTAAAACATTTTGTAAATATTTGTGTATTAAAATTACGTATATAGTACACAATTTTTGAATTTTTTGAAAATAAATGTTTGCAAAAATTTGTTTGTAAATGTTTGTAAAAATATTTTGCAAATTTTTTCTTCTTACATTCAAAATTTTCCATAAAAATGCATATTTTTGATTTTTTTTTCACAAAAAGAGTTTTTGTACATATTTGCTTATATATTCTTCTGAATCATGCTTGACATTTAAACTAATTTGGGATTAAATGGAAAAATGGTGCTTGGTTAAGATCTTAAGCCACTTAACTTCATAGGAACCTTATTATATTTTGGTTAATACTTTTCAAGTTTACAGTGACTTAATTCTTTGAGTCCACTGGGTTATGTTCACATGTCAATTCGATGAGCCTAAGTAGAACACTTAACAATGCACACATGACTCTCATAGACAATGGCTTGACTTGGACTCGTAACTTACACGTAGCTCAACGCAGATGAGGTGGTGAGGAGGCAGAATTCTTTGGCTCGGGGTAGCATACGAGGGTAGTACTGCTAGTCAGAACCTCTCGTCTTCCTCTAGGAAGGGATTTACGCTTCAACATGGTCTAGTAGCATTGAGGTCTAAAGACAGGAGTCAGTGGGGTGCAATAATGCTTCAAAAGAGGGATAGTCTATTGGCTCAAGAAGAAAAACTCCTTATGTATATGTTGCACCATGTAGATATGTTGTACACATGCACATTAAAAAAAGGCGCAAAATCAAGAAAAAACTCTAAAAAAGGGGACATGCGTGATTGAAAATAAAATGCCTGCCGGAGTACATATAGTGAATAAGAAAAGCTCATGTATTTCACCTTCTCGTCTTATGGAAGCTTGCATCTAGAGACTTAGCTACACTGGTTAAGCTCCAAGGGATACTTGGCTACACTGGTCACAGTCCATTCTCTTCTTTCCCCCTCTTCTTGAGCTGAATAAATGATGAATCTACGATTCTCATGCTTTATTCTTTTATTTTAGCTCTTCTTTAGCAAAAACACTTGTAAATACTTGTAATTCAATAACTTAGCATTATGTATATTATTGATAATATTGCATAATTAAAACCTAATGTTTGCAAAAATAAAAGAATAAAGGTAAAAGAAAAAGGATGATGTATTTAGAATAAATACAGAGTGACCCAAACCCTAAGAGAGAGTCAAGCCATGACCTGATCGTAAAGTAAAATAAGTAAAGAGAGATAGGGTTCACTATGTATGGTACATACATCTATACTTGCATATAATATTTACCCATTTATTTATGAAAAAATAAAATTATTTTATTCTTTCCACACCTTATATATAGAATTAGAAATAATATCAGAATAAAATAAAATTCAAAAAAATAAAAGAAAAAAATAAAATCAACAAACCTTTGTACAAAATGCACATACACTTACTACATTCACTATTTATTTTACACCCTTAATAATTTATAAAAAATAAAAATTATTTTATACTCCTAAAATCATGTTGTAAATAAATAAAATATAAAAGAAAAGTATTTTTGTAAAAATAATAAAATAAAAATACTTGTACATTATAATATACCTATATATTACTACATACCGTATATACATTATTCTATTTTTCGTAAAAATTATTAAAAATAACAGAAAAATAGTTTATGAAATAATAAACATCTTTATTTTATATACTTTTTATTTTAAATTCATTGACTATTTTTATCCTAGTTTCTTTGAATTTTGTAAATACTAAATTCTGATTGGTCCACATCGGACTATTGACCCCAGTCAACGTTCTCTTCCAGACTGGGTCGGGTCGCAAATGCCTCGCCAGAGCATTTTCTCTAATTTTTCACGCCCGAACCTGACCACCTCTTCTCTCAATTTTTGTGCTTGATTGCAACCCTGACTTCCATGATCCTCGTAGATCCATAGGTGCAGCCGGATCTGCCTAGGGTTCCACGATATGCTCTGATATTCTTTGACCCTTGGGCAACCTATATAACATCTCCCTCGCCTCTAATGCATAAGCTAGTCCCTCGTGCCATCACAGACCGTGATACACCTTCTTTAGAGTGATAACTATCAGAGGAGTGCCTTAGGACCGTCAGGAGGTGCCTTGAGGCTTGTAGCTCATGACGTGGCCGGAGCTCCTCCACGTGAAGCCTCCCATCGAGCCGCAGCTCGGTTGAGGCCAAGACCTAGACGCCTGCCTTCACCTGGAGCTTAGGAACTCTTCTGAAACATCAGGAACTTATCTTTTCTTCTATATTCCCCAGTTCATTTGATCCTTTCCATTTAGCTCCATTGCCATTCATTAGTTCCGACCCACTTGTTGGATCCTTGTCACCCACTCACATCCTCTCCGATCGAACCCCCTGCTCACCCCGCATCTTCCATCACGACATGATCATCCTTAGACTTGCTCGTCAGGGAAAGATTAAGGCCGAGCCCTCCATTTTCCATTTTCGCTGGAGGTCAACCTTCATCTATTACCACTTCTTATGTTTTCCTTGCACAATAACCCCGATCGAAGCTCGGTCGTCGAGCCTTGAGTTTACCCTGTAGGTTGGGAGTCACTTAGACAACCATTTAGAGCATCCCATGCTCAAGCTGAGAAGCTCTAGCCGAACCACCTTTTCCTCGCTCATCCACCATCCATCCACCACATCGAACTCGACCTTTCGATGCGGAATGCCCCTACGAACGTGTTGGATGCCTTGACAACTTTATTGGTGCACCGGATATATGGTATTGCTTCGACGAAGTTCGTAGACCACGAGTTCCTCCAACACCCTTTGTAGTCGCTCGATCAGGTGCTTTGCTCTGGATTTGATCCTAGCCCTTGGTTCTCGACCATTTCGACGTTCCGAATGAGTCTGGACCTGCCATCTCCACCGCCTGACCATCACTATCTGTAGGCCGTTAGATCTGACATTGTCTCATATCCAACCGTCTATCTACGCCACCCCTTTGTCCGTTGGATCAGCTTTGGAGATCAATCTGACACACATGTCTTCGACCAAATTAAAGCCATTAGATCGCTTGCAGTGGTAGATTAGAGCCGTCAGCTCCACCATGCATGCCTCACGTACCTCAGGGTATATTTCATATCTATCCCGTATGTTTATCTATTTTGATTCAGTCTAGAAAATAATATGTGTAGTTGAAAACATTTACAGTTTGGACCTCGCACTTTTGGATATTTGCACTCTAGTCCTTTCGAGTCTGAAGCACATGTGTGCTCACGTGTTTTTTTGGTTATTTGCATGTTCTGCATTGAACTTTCTTCTGGTTATTAAATGAATGTTAAGTTTTTAGAATTTGCAATTATACTCCTATGCGTTGGATATTGAGCAAGTGCGTGAATTAATTGGGCTAATTGTAGAATCGACCCTAGGTTTTCAAATTGTGTTATTCATTGGTCCCGAAACTTGTACTAATTGCGATTTGGTCCCTGTGAAATGTGATTAATCGCATGCCTTTAATTGGACTTATAATTATTAAAGTAATTCAAAATATTACCCAAAAATTACTATTAGCTCCTACAAGTGTGTAGTTGTTATCGTGATTTTCTTGGATTAATTTGATTGCCTTTTCTATTTTTCAAAATTCAGAAACCACCAAAAAAGTCCTTGTTTACCTTATAAAAATTCTAAAAATTCGAAAAAATCTTTAAAAATTCTATAAAAATTCCTATGTGTGCCTTTTTGTATGCTTTACCTCCAGTTTTAATTTTGTGTAAAAATTCTTTATAAAAGCCTAAAAATCTAAAAAAAACCAAAATCTTATCAAAATCATAAAAATGTGATTCTAGTTTCTCTTTGTAGCCTTTTTATTTATTTTATCATAAAATTGCTAACAAGGACTTTTGGGGTATTTTAATTATTTTTAACTTGCAATTTGGTCCTAGCTGTGCACTGTTGTTAGTTTTGAGCATTATTTGATTTTTATAAAATCGTAAAAACTCTTGAAAAATTTAGAAAAATTACCAAAAACATTTTAAAACTAAATAATACAAAAATATTTTTAGTTTTCTTTTCTGAATATTTTTGAGTAGTTTACAAAATTCCCAAAAGAGTCTTTTGTGTGTGTTTGTAAATAGTGCTTTTTTGCTTTTCATTCAAAAATTAAAAATTTGAAAAAATTTAAAAAGCACTAAAAAATAGTTTATCTTCAAAGTTTGATTACTTAGCTCTTTAATCTTGCTCCTTATGTTCGACCCTTGTGGCTATACCAGGTTAATAAAAATAGTGAACCAATGATATCTCATTGCTTGATTTCTCTTGAGTGGTTTTGTTTTCTTGATTGAGCCCGACTAATTGATTGGGGTCACAAAAACCTTTGATTTATATTGCTACTTAACCCTAGTTGGTTGGCCACTCATCATTAAACTTAAACTTAGAAGGGAATACCTCGATCCTTGAGGAAAGAGCTGCTAGACTGGGGGATTAGAGTTACCTTCTTAAGGGAGGTTGTTTCTTTGCCATTTCTGAGGTGGGGAGCTACATATCACTTACACAGTATGAGGAAAGATTCATAGTCATTAGAGTTTGCGTAGGTAGACTTGTTCTAACCTTGTTATTAAGGAGTCTTGACCATAGAATTGTGGAGCTTGAAGGTTGTTGAGTATTAAACCTATTTCCCAATAAGGTTCCGCTAAAATAATAATCCGAAGGTCTTACCGAGCTTCATACTCCAATTTAATGAAGACCAGTTCAATAATCAACTTTGGTTCCTTTTCTTTTCTTATCCTTTTCACTTCTTTTTCAAGTGTTTGCTAATGGACTAGCAAAGGGAAAGTATAGGGGGTGATGAATCTACGATTCTCATTCTTTATTCTTTTTTTAGCTCTTTCTTTTAGCAAAACCATCTATAAATACTTGTAAATATAATAAATTAACTTTGTACAAGCTTGTATGAATATCTCATAATTAGCACTTTCTACTCAAGATAAAAGAATAAAGAGAAAAGAAATAAAGGGATGTATTTAGAATAAATACAGAGTGACCAAAACGCCAAGAGAAGGTCAAGTCTTAACCTGATCGCAAAGAATAATAGAGACAGATAGGGGTATACTATGTATCATACACATCACCTATAGTTCTACGAAATATTTATTTTTTTATTTTGACAAATTATAAATATCCTATTCTTTTTACATATTTGTATTGAGACTTATAAATAATATAAAAATAAAATAAAAATTATAAAAACAAAATAAAAATAAAATTCAACAACTCCTTGTATATAATAGACATGTATATAATACATTAACTATTTATTTTACAACTTTAACTAATTTATAAAAATAAAATAAAATTCATTTTTTTATTCGTAAAATTATTGATAAATAAATAAAATATAAAATAAGAAGAATTTTTGGAAAAATAATATAGTAAAAATACTTGTACATAATAATAGGTATATTATACATGTATATAATACAATATACTGCATACACCTCATTTTTTCCCATAAAAATAATTAAAAATCACAGAAAAATAGCTTATAAAATAAGGAACATTTTTTATACACTTTTTATTTTAACAGTTTTCTTTCATTTTGTAAATCCTGGAATTCTTATTGGTCCACGTAGGATTATTGACTCTGGTTAACGTCGCCTCCTAGCCGGGTCGGGTCTCCATCCATTTCGTTAGAGCCTCTTCTCCAATTTCTAATGCTCGACTCCAACCTCCATTCCCCTCGATTCCTGCGCTCGATTAAAACCCTAAGATCCATGATCCTTGCATATCCCTAAGCGTTGGCGGACCTGCCTAGGGTTTCGCTCCTCCTTCCGATCTTTCTGGACACTTAAGCATCTTATAAATATGCTTTTCCACCTCCTGTGCTCCTCAGCTTGTCCCTCATGCAACCATTCTTCCCTAGTTACCTCCAGCAAAGTGACAACCACCTGGAGTGCAATACATGATTCTTCGGAGATGCCTGAAGGCTTATAGCTCGCAACGCGGCCGGAGCTCCGCTGCGTGAAACTTCTCCTTCCAACCACCATGGGATTGAGGCTATAACCCTCGCTGACCACCTCGCTTGGAGTTGCTGAGCTCCCCAGAGGCTTCATGTATCGTCCATATCACCCGTAATTCCCATTTCAATTCATCTTTTCACTTCGTCGCCACCACCGTTTTCTATGCTCTAACTAGATGGTCGGGGCTCCGCAACAACCATCTATCCACACAGATTGACTCCCGGACCATCACCCACCTCCTAGCACAACCTGATCTCCCTTAGGCTCACTCATTGAAGTGAGATTAAGGAAGAGACCTCCATCCTCCATTTTCGCTGGAGGTTGACGCTTATCCACTGTCGCTTCCTCTCTTTTTCTTTCAAAATAACAACAGATTAAGCTTGGTGTTCGAGCCTTGAATATACCCTCCAGGTTTAGATGCACGGGAGGACCATTGGGCCACCCTACTGATCATGCGGAGCAGTTGCAGGTGGAGGACCACCGTCCTGCTCATCCAACTGATCATCTTCCCATCTGAGCATATCGGGCGATGAAGAGTGCTTCCAAGACAATACTGGACTGTCGAGTAGCTTCATCGGACACAAGAATCTTCCTTTACACTCAGAAGAAGTTCGAAGTGCATTAGTTCTTCCAGCCATCTTTGCCGTCGTACGATCTGGTGTCCTGCTCCAGATTTAATCCGAGCGCATATTATCTTTGACGCTTCGGTCATCCTTGGGCCTCTCATCTTAGCCTCTTGACATGCAACCCTACAAACCGTTATATCAGGTCTGACGTAACAGATCTAACACACATCCCTGACCATTCCTGAGCCATCAACTTGCTTTGTCGAGGACCATCCAGATCGTATGTCAGAGCCCTCCTCCGTGAGCACCACGTGCCCCCACTGGGTATATTTCATTTTTATCTGTACATGTTTACCTATTTAGCTTTAGTCCAGTAAATAAAATTGTAGTTAAAAACATTTGCACTTTGGACCTTTTACTTTTTATATTTGCACTTTAGTCATTTCGGGTCCGCGTCATGTGTATCCCTACTTGCCTTGTTGGGTTATTTGCATTTTATGCCCTGATCTTTTTTCTATTATGGAATGAATGAAATGTTTTAAAATTTGCATTTATACCCCGGTGAGTCTGGATCACATGTGACACATGTTATGCTTAGATTAATTGCAATTTTTACCTTGAAACTTTAACTTTTATTATCTGCTTGGTCCCAAAACTAAAATAATTGCATATAGGCCCCCGTGAACTGTACTTAACTCCTTTTCTTTGATTGGATGAAATAATTATTAAATTGACTTTAAAAATTATCTAAAATTTACAGTTGGCTCCTCTTAATGTGCAGTATTTATGGTATTTTTTGTAACTTGATTTATTTGCATTGAAAATTATTAAAATTGGAAAACTCTTAAAAAGTGTCATGTTTTAGTCATAAAATTGTAAAAATTTGAAAAATATCTTTAAAATTCCACAAAAGTTACTTTGGTTGTCTTTTGTTGTGCTTTACTTCTAGTATATTTTTTGTTTGAAAAATCCCCATAAAAATCTTAAAAATTACAAAACAACCAAAATCTTATTAAAATTTCAAAAAGTAAAATAAAAAAATATAAAAATTATGTTTTCAGATTCTGTTTGTAGCCTTTTATTCATATTTCATCATAAAAATACCATCCTGAATTTTGGGGACTTTAAATATTTTTAATTTACAAATTATTCCTAGCTATACACTATATTGTGTTTTTAATGCTCTTTGATTTTTAAAAATTTACAAAAGCATTTGGAAATTCTCTAAAAATTACCAAAAATACTTTAAAACCCATAGAACTAAAAATTATTTTTACTTTAATTTTCTGATCTTTTTTGTACTTTTGAAAAAATCCAAAAAGAGTGTTGTGTGTGTGTTTTATATTTTTTGCTTGTTTGTGTTTTACTGAAAATAAAAAAATCTGAAAAAAACTTAAAACCACAAAAAAATATATTTTTCTAGAAATTTGACTACTTAGTTTTTTAAATCGTGCTCCTTGTGTTCGACCTTGGTCACTATACCGGGTAAATAGAATAGCGAAGCCGCTTACATTCCTTGCTTGATTTCTTGAGTGGTTTATTTTTCTTGTGACCTATTTGATTAATTGAGAATAACAACCTTTGATTTACTTATTCCACCTTAGTCTTTAAGATTTTCGACTCATCATGCATCAAGCTTCCCAACCTCATATATATATTAATAACCATAATAATTAAATGTAAATACAATTTCTAATATTAGTCATGTCAATGTTCTCTCGACTTTGAATATTATTATATACTTTAATAGATGTTAAGAGGGTTCAAGATTTAAGAGAAAAACATGAGCTTATCAAATAGGATGCAACTTGAAGTCACTTGTATAGAATAAAAGTAACCACACTTGGAAAAAGCCACTAAGCACTAATTGAAAAATCAATTCTGGATCCATATGAACTCAAATTGAACCAATCTCACTTCCATTGGATTTTAAATTAAATTATCTTTAAAATGGCTGTGATTTCATAATTTTTGAAGTTACGGGTAAAAAGTTGGTTTTCCGGGGTGGTTTGTGCAATTTTCCCATGTATTTTGTGCATATTGTATTTGTATATATTTGTAAATTAGTCTTACTAATTATTTAAAATAAAAATAAAAATAAGAAATTCTTAAAACAAAAAAGGTTAATTTCCACATTTACCCTTTTATATAATGTCATATATGTACATGTATATAGTTGTTATTTTTAATTAATCACTATAAATAATAAAAAAATAACATTTTTATTTCAAATAAATAAAGTGACGAAAATTAAAAGTAGTTACAAGACATATTTTCTGTGAAAATATTCAGTTTTCTCTAGATTGTCATGTGATGACTTGATAAGAATTCAATTCTTATGAAGTCATGTGAGTTTACCTTGGCATTTTTACAATAAATAAATCATGTGAGTTTACCTTGGCATTTTTACTAAGTTTAATCATGAATTTCATGTTGTAAAACATATGCAGTTTATGATTTATGAAATTTGTCAAGACACATGAAGGTATGTTTTACATGGATATTACATCAAGATATACTGATGCAAGTTCTACATGGATTTGTTTGGTTTTGTGATGGATCTAAGATAGCCCATGTTAAATATCGTGTATTGTTGTGTGTTAAAAATAAATGTGTAGTTTCGTTGTAGGCAGGCAATCGAAAATGGTAAAGAAATAACCACACTAAGTTTTTATCAATTTTAATTAATGTGGTTTTATGATTATTTTACTTGGGCAAATCCCAAGGTCGAACACAAGGAGGCAAAGGAACAACCTAGAATTTTGTCTATCAAAGTTCGTACACGATTTTCGAGGTGGTCTTGTTTTGTAATTTTTAATGCAATAAGAGATGCAAAATGCAATTTTGGCCTATTTTAGGGACTAAAATGTAAATATCAATCAAACAATGTTCGAAAAATATGAAACTTGACAAAGATGATAACTATGATTAAATGAATGCACTGTAATTTTTTTTTGGAATTTTTGGACGCAAGATGATTTTTTATGAATTTTTAATTGCAAAAAAGTGAATTTCAATATTTAATTATAATAAATATTAAACCTAATTATTTTTAAGGAATAAAATTATCTAATATCTATCATATGCTTCATCTCCTTCTCATCATTACGATCTCCCACCACATGCTCATAAAAAGATCGGCCGAAAAAATATAAGTGTTTGCATTTCACACACCTGCACTTTATCCGACATTTCATTCATTTAAATCTGTGAAAAGTCGTTGGGATCTGAACTGAGTTATGAGCAGAAACCGAGAGTGATCTAGACTTGACCTCAATCCACCTAATTTTCAGAGGAACTTCACCGAGAAATAGGATTTTAAAAACTTCAGGTCCTGAACTTACTTCTTCGAGCTCAACATAACAATGTGCAGCATTTGACTCTTAGTGTCTAACCTGGTCTCTTCACTCTGGGTACAACTGTAGAATAGGGAATTAATTTGTACTCTCGCACTATGCACTTAGCTCAACTCAGACAGGATGTTGGAAGACTGTGTGAGTTTCTTTTCTGATAGCATGGAAATCTAAAGGCCGGAGTACGGGTTAAAATAAAGCTTCGGAAAAGGGATGGATGACTGAGCACAATTTTTCTAAGACCCCAGAACATGTACGAAAAAAAAGATTCTATATTCGTAGGGGCACAACAAGATCCAAACAGAATCACCAAAAATCTAAATACAAAGAAGCATACTACCAAATAAATATCTAACCAAAAAGGTCCAAGCTTCAAGAAAACCTGCAGATCTTGGTGGAGACTCGGCTACACTAGACAACTTCATAAGGAAAGGTGACTACACTGGCCACCCTCCAGTTCTTTTCTCCTTCTTCTAACTTCTCCTCCAATTTGATTGTGAACACAACGCGACAGACCTTAGAAGGAAATACCTGACTCCCCGAGGATGAGTTACTGGAGTGGAGGTTTGCATGGTAGTCTGGTATTCTGGATGGGAAGAGCTAAAACCTTTCACAAACATGAGTCGATTGTTCAATGTTCATAGGGTATGCTTTGGGAAGAGGATTGATCTAAGATGACTTCTGAGCCAAAACTGTGACAATGATGTGTAGAATTGAAGGTTGTTGATTTTAAAATATAAGTCTCACAAAAGTTCCGCCAAACTAATAAACCAAAGGTCAAGTCTAGTTTAATTTTCACCTTCAGTTCATGGTCTCGGTATGGAACCCAATCTCATTTCACCTCATGGCATTTCTTTTGATGCTCAAGGATGAGCATGGTTTAAGTATAGGGGGATGATGAATCTTATATTCATCACTCTAAATCTCACTAATTAAGATCAAATCCATCCAAATCATTAACATTTCTCCATTTATTCAGTATAATTACAACTCATACATGTTTTGATGAGAATTGCATTTTATCACTCTTTTCTGCACAAAATAAGAAGCCAAAAATCCCAGCTATAATTGACCTGTAAATAGCCTAACTTCCATGATTTTTAACTAATTCATGCTAACTCCGAATGACCCAAAACCACCTCCACTGTGTATATAACACTAACAAGAATAAATGACAAAATACTAAAAAATCATTAACCCAAAAAAGTGGACCAAAAACCCAAACCCTAGTTCTAGGATTACTGGACTAAAACCCACATATCTTCCCCATCTAGTGTCCGTTTTGATTGTACCCACTTTTGAATTAATGTACATTCAATTACCTTCAAAACAAGACCAAGTTCAAGTGAATCGGAGCTCGTATGTGAAAGTTGGGTTTTGGGTCTCTTTTGTACATTTTGTATTTTTGCTGATTTTGACCTACTATTTTATGTACATAATTAATTTATTTTATTTTACTTCTTTTTCATGTGTCTTTTTTGAAAAAATGTTTATTAAAATGCTTAAAAATCCAAATCCAAATTGAGTTTGAAATTAAAGAAACTAACCAGGTCCAAGTCTTCATTAACGGTCTGTATAAAATTGGTCTATTTCGTGTTTTATTTTATTCCCAATTTTTCTTAATTAATAAAAATCCAAAAAAAGATTAATGTGTAAATATTTAACTTTGACTTTACCATATTTTTTCGGGATTTTTATCTGATTTAAAAATGACAAAAAAATATAAAACCCAAATATCTAGGTATTTTATGTACATGGGATACCCCAAAAATATCAGTTTGTGCAAATGATCGATTTTGGTATTGATGTCTTCATGAAAGTTGTAGATCTGAAGAGCAATTTTTGTGAATAAACATTTTTGATCCGAGGTCATTTGCTATTTCTTTTCTATTTTTATTTGTATTTATTTTTTTTCGAATTTTTCGGGGTTGACATGTAGCAGCTCCTGGAGCCGCCACGTGTCGTTTTTATAAAGAATTATAAAAATAAAAAATAATAATAAAAAAACATTGCAGGTGCAGCGTGCCGACCCCGTACGTGCACTGCACGTGCGCCAGCGACCGCCCCACTTGATGCCACGTGTTGCTCCCTCGGCCACCTGATCTAGGCCGATCGGACGACCGAGGGGCTTCCTCTTCTTCCAATTCCTTTCCAAAGTGGGTGGCATCGCCCTCCCCCAAATCTCACCGCCGATCTCTCCTCCGTCGCATCCCCCAAATCTCGCTGCCATTTCCAATCAAATTGCCACCGTTTGCACGAATGAGCAGGGGACACCGGTGGTGACAGCCCGGTGTCCCGTCTTCCCTGACGAGGTTCGAATCCCACAAGATTCGTTGTAGTCGCCCTTCTAGGTGACCTGCTTTGCTCCGACCTCCTGAGTTTGTCGAGCCAACGCCTATATCTCATTCATCTTCATCCACAAACACTGTCCCTTCCACCGCTCAACCAAAACACTTCTGCCACAGTACGTCCTCAACCGTGGCCGGCCATCACCCCGCTTCCAGGTGCTTCAAAAGCTACTCCTTCATGTCCAGAAGCTGCGCCAGCTGCTCGCTCCTCCGGCCTCCTTCGATCCCGTCGAGCCACCTTATCCCTTACTATCATTCTACTCAACCACCACCGTTCACCTTCATCGACAACTCTACCTTCAAAGCTGCTGCACTATCCTCCACCTTCGTGGCTTCTCCAGACTTCACTTATCGACTTCGTCACCACTCCAGGGCCCCCTCCTCTGGGTTAATCTTCGTCAACTGCCGCTCTCTCTCCACAGTAGGAGCTCTACCTCCTTATCTCGTCATCGACCGAAGAATCAGCCACCAACCTCTGGAGCCTCGCTGCCTGACCCAACTGCACCATTTCACCGTCGTAGAAGAGTCTGGCACGCCCCTCCACCGCCGTATTCCATCGGGCGCAGTTCTCGAGGCCCCCTCCCCGCGTGCACAACACATGACCGGGGGGGGGGGAGACTTTGCACCAGCACCCTGCCAGGAACACACATTCACGCCCAAGCCCAGGGTCACGTGCTCTGCACATGATCGTTGGGATAATATCAGAAGCGACCCCAGGAGTTCGTCTAATTGCATATCATTCCCCCAACCAGAGGTCACATGCTACACACATGACTCTCTGGTATTTTTGCAGCAGACCCCCCCAGGATTTCGTAATTGCATCTTAGACCTTTTGCATTTTATTATATATATTGCAGAAATACCCATGAGTTCCCCCTCTATTTTGAACCTCTACATTGCACTAGTTTATTCATAAAAATTTGGCATTTTATTCTACAACTAATTCTCTACATCTTGGCATATGTTGGATATTTTTGTGATTAGTGGGTAATTTTTAATTAGTTGTTTTGGGAAAAATAGCATAATTTGCCCATTTTGAGCTCTAAAATTTATAAGTGATTAACCATCACTCTAAAAATTACCAAAAAATCATGAATTGTAGAATTAATTGTGATTAACATTATGCCAAAAAATAATTGCATTTGCATGCATGGCTTGCCTTGTAAAAATCATTTTGCATATTTCGATCTTTAATTTTTAATAGGTATTATAACTGATATTTTTAAGCTTTAGGATTTTTCTAAGATTATCGCTAGGTAATGGGTCTCAAAAATTCCTAAACCTTAAAAATATCAGCTATAATTCCTATTAAAAATTAAAGATCGAAATATGCAAAATGAATTTTACAAGGCAAACCATGCATGCAAGTGCGATTCTTTTTAGGCACAATGTTAAGCACAATTAATTCTACAATCCATGATTTTTTGATAATTTTAAGAGTAATGGTTAATCAATTATAAATTTCAGAGCTCAAAATGGGCAAAGTATGCAATTTTCTCAAACCAATTAATTATGAATTTCCCATTGATAACAAAAATATCCAACATCTGCCAATATGTAGAGAATTAGTTGTAGAATAAAATGCCAATTTTTGATGAACAAAATAGTGTAATGTAGAGGTTCAAAATAGAGGGGGAACACAGGGGTATTTCTGCAATATATATAAAATAAAAAAGCAAATGGTCTAAGATGCAATTATTGAAATTCTAGGGGGTCTGCTACAAAAATACTAGAGGGTTAGGTGCATAGCATGTGACCTCTAGTTAGGGGACTGATGTGTAATTAGATGAACTCCTGGGGCTGCTTCTGATATTATCCCAGTGGTCACGTGCAGAGCACGTAACCCTGGGCTCGAGCGTGAATGTACGTTCCTGGCAGGGTGCTGGTGCAAAGTCCCCCCGTCACGTGCTGCACACGCAGGAAGGGGGCCTCGGGAACTATGCCTTACGGAATGCGGCAGTGGAGGGGTTGTGCCAGACTCTTCTGTGGGAGTGAAGTGGTGCGTCTGGGTCCGGTAGTGAGGCTCCAGAGGTTGGTGGCTGCTCCTCCGGTCGATGGAGAGACGAGGAGGCATAGCTCCTTCTGTGGTGGGGGAGCGACAGGTTGACGAAGATGTACCCAGAGGAGGGGGCCCTGACGTGGCGACGAAGTCAGTCGGTGAAGTCTGGATAAGCCACGACAGAGGGGGATTGTGCAATAGCTTCGAAGGCAGAGTTGTCGATGAAGGTGAACGGTGGAGGTTGAGTAGAATATCAGTGAGGGAGAAGGTGGCTCGACGGGATCAAAGGAGGCTGGAGGAGAGAGCAGTTGGAGTAGCTTTTGGAGGTGAAGGAGAAATTATCGAAGCACCTGGAAGAGGGGCGATGGCTGGCCGCGGTGGAGGACGTACGGTGGCAGAAGTGGTTTGATTGAGCGGTGGAAGGGACAATGTTAGTGGATGAGGATGAACGAGATATACGTGTTGGCTCGACGGACGCAGGAGTCCGGAGCGGAGCAGGTCACCTGGAAGGGCGACTGCAACAAGTCCTGCTGGACTCGGACCTCGCCGGGGAAGACGGAGCACCAGGCTGTCACCATCGGTGTCCCCTGCTCACTCATGCAAACGATAGATGGGGGTTAACGTTGGAGGCGAGGTGCTTTAAATAGAACACGGGATGGTGCCAGAGATGGTCGAAGATCGTGGACGGAGATCTGACGAGGGGATAGCGGAGTGATCGTGATTGCGATGTCAAAAAATACGCGGAGGACGGTGGCGATTTGATTAAAAATGGCGGCGAGATTTGGGGGATGCGGCGGAGGAGAGACCGACGATGAGATTTGGGGGGGGGGGCGTCGCCCGCTTTGGAAAGGAATTGGATGAAGTTGAATCCCCTCAACCGTTCGATTGGTCGAGATCGGGTGGCCGAGGGAGCAACACATTGCATGAGGTGGGGCGGTCGCTGGCGTACGTGTAGTGCATGTACGAGGTTGGCACGTGCACTGCACGTGCGGTGCTCTTTTATTATTATTTTTTATATTTATTTTTATAAATTTTTTTATAAAAATGAATAAAACTAAATCGAAAAATGGGTGACACGTGGTGGTTTCAGGAGCGGCCATGTGTCAGTCCCACAAAATTCGAAAAAATAAATACATAGAAAAATAGAAAAGAAATAGAAAACGACCTCGGATCGAAAAAATTTCTTCATAAAAATTACTTGTATTGATGAGATCTTGAACTTTGATAAATACATAAAAACCAAAATCGATCATTTGCACAAAGTGATATTTTTTGGGTATCCCATGTACATAGAATATCAAGATTTTTGGGTTTTATATATTTTTTTGTCATTTTTAAACCAGATAAAAATCCGAAAAAATATGGGAAAATCAAATATAAATATTTACATATTAATATATTTTTTGGATTTTTATTAATTAAGAATAACAAGGAATAAAATAAAACACGAAAAAGACCAATTTTGTACAAGCAATTAGTGAAGACTTGAACACGGTTAGTTTCATTGATTTCAAGCCCAATTTGGATTTGGACTTTTACGCATTGTAATAAAATTTTTATCAAAGAAGACACATGAAAAGGAAGTAAAATAAAATAAGTTAATTATGTGCATAAAATAATAGGTCAAAATCAGCAAAAATACAAAATGTACAAAAGAGGCCCAAAACCTAACTTTCACATACGAGCTCCGATTCACTTGAACTTGGTCTTGTTTTGAAGGTAATTGAACGTACATTAGATCAAAATAGAGTAGGATCAAAATGGACATTGGATGGGGAAGATATGAGGGTTTTAGTCTGGGAATCCTAGAACTAGGGTTTTGGTTTTTGGTCCACTTATTTTGGTTAATAATTTTTTTTGTATTTTTCATTTATTCTTGTTAGTGATATGTACAAAGTGGAGATGGTTTTGGGTCATTCAGAGTTAGCATGAATTGGTTAAAAAGCAGGGAATTTAGGCTATTTACAAGTTAATTTTAGCTGGGATTTTTGGCTTCTTATTTTGTGCAGAAAAGAGTGATAAAATGCAATTCTTATCAAAACATGCATGAATGCTAATTATGTGAATAAATGGATAAATGCTAATGATTTTTAGGGATTTGAGCTTAATTAATGAGATTTAGAGTGATGAATCTGAGATTCATCATCCCCCTGTATTTATACCAAGCTCGTCCTTGAGCATCAAAATAAATGCCATGAGGTGAAATGAGATTGGGTTCCATACCAAGACCATGAGCAGAAGGTGAAAATGAAACTAGACTCAACATTTGGATTATTAGTTTGGCGTACTTTCTATGAGACTTATAATTTTAAAATCAACAGCCTTTACGTTTACACATGATTGTCACAGTTTCGGCTCAGAAGTCATCTTAGATCAATCCTCTTCCCAAAGCATACCCTATGAACATTGAACAATCGACTCATGGGTGTGAAAGGTTTATCTCTTTCCATCCAGAATGTAGACTACCATGCAAACCTCCTCTCCAGTAACTCGTCATCGGGGAGTCAGGTATTTCCTTCTAAGGTCTATCACGCTGTGTTCACAATTGAATTGGGGGAGAATTTAGAAGAAGGAGAAAAGAACTGGAGGGTGGCCAGTGTAGTCACCTCTCCTTGTGAATCTGGCCAGTGTAGCCGAGTCTCCACCAAGATCTGCAGGTTTTCTTGAAGCTTGGACCTTTTTGGTCAGATATTTATTTGGTAGAATGCTTCTTTGTATTTGGATTTTTGATGGTTCTGCTTGGATCTTGTCGTGCCCCTACAGATATAGAATCTTTTTTTCCGTACATGCTCTAGGGTCTTAGAAAAATTGTGCCCAGCCATCCATTCCTTTTTCGAAGCTTTATTTCAACCCGTACTCTGGTCTTTAGATTTCTACGCTACCAGAAAAGAAACTCACACAATCTTCCAACATTCCGTCCAAGTTGAGCTAAGTGCATAGTGCGAGAATACAAATTAATTCCCTATTCCAGAGTTGTACCCAGAATGAAGAGACCGGGTTAGACACTACGAGTCAAATGCTGTACATTGTCATGTTGAACTCAAAGAATTAAGTCCAAGACCTGAAGTTTTTAAAATCCTATTTCTCGGTGAAGTTCCTCTGAAAACAAGGTGGATTAAGATCAAGTCCAGATCACTCTTGGTTTCTGCTCATAACTCGGTTCAGAACCCAATGACTTTTCATAGATGCAAATGAATGAAATGCTGGATGAAGTGCAGGTGTGTGCGGTACATATATGTTTTTTGTTGTTTTTTTGATATTTTTATGCAAGGGATTTTTTTAAGTTTTTTATGCAAAAATGAAATACGAAGCCATTTTGTTTTTCACAAAATTTGGGTTGGACACAATCAGTGTTAGTAGCGATTTTTTTGTTTTTGTTTTTTTAATTAGCCATCTTGTAAATACATATAGACTTACGTGAAAGTACGAGATATGGGTAAAATATATACATAGTATATATATACAGACCCCCTATACTTAGCGAGTGTTGTGTCCCCAGAGCACAAGAAGAGTAAAGAAGACATAGCTCGGGCGAAACGTAAGAGAGTAAACAAGAAAAATAAATAGATAGATCGGTCTGCCCCTCTATACTTAGACTGTAAACAGTCTAAGTAAAGAAGAAGAGCAAAAAATGAGGCGATCAGGATATGTCAATGAGGAGAGTCTATACAGATGAGCATCCGTTCCCTGTTTACTTAGGCTCTGGTCAGCCTAAGTATGGAAGAAGGGGGGAAATGAGGTGATCGTGAGATGGGGAGAATGGTATGTACAGATGGCATAGGTCCCCCCTATACTTAGGCCTTGGCCTAAGTTGAGGAAGAAGGTGTACAAGGAGACCGATGTGGTCGGGAGGGAGGGTGGGTAGCTGATGATTAAGGCGGTTTTCGGCTGATTTTCTTATGAGCCTGTGGTGGGAGATCGTAATGATGAGAAGGAGATGAAGCATATGATTCCCAACTATTATCAGTGTTATCCTCAGAGAAATCATGCTGGATAATAGATGATGCGTATGAGTCAGATGAAAGGTAACCATCATCAGAGTTATCCTCAAAGGAATAGTATTTGAAACTGGATACACTCCAGATATTCTTGTCTTTTTGTTTCTTCAGTTGTTTTCTCAGAATTCGTTCCTTATTAGGATCAAGCAATTTATCCTCAGATGAATACTCTGAAGCACCAGTCTCAGTTATCTCATAAGAAATAATTTTAGTGTATTTGATGAGAGTAGGAGAATCGGCTTTGGATGAATAATAGTGAGGAACGAGAGTCGTCCAACGGGAATCGAAGTTTGGATCCTTGCGAACATATGGTTTTAGGACTGTCGAACAGACTTCACTCATGTGGATGACCTTTTTCGGACCTAATGAGGGATCATCAGATGACTCCTCTTCTAGAAGGTCAAAGGTGACTTTATTTTTCGATGAAGGACTAGTCTTTTTGTTTCGTGAAGGTGTTGGTACACTTGAGTTTCTAGATGAATAACTATTGGAATTCTTTTTCTTGGTCGGTGTTCGTCCTACATGTTTGTTCTTAGTCTTCTTAATGCTGGTGCACTCTTGATTTAGGAAGTTTTGGTCAATGTATTCATAGTAGGTTGCCCCTGGGTGCAACCATGCATATGTCTCAGGATCATATAAGAAACATTCTTCTATTGTGAGATCCGCAGGAATTGAAATACTAGGGAGAGTCTGTGCATGTTCGTTCTCAATTAATTTGATGTTTGAGTATTCTTGTGTCGAGCTAATGTGATCAAGGTAGTCAGAATAGGTTGACCCAGGGTGCGACCATGCATAAGTCTCCGGATCATAGGATTCATATATTTGATTTTCCATGGTGAGAGCAGTTGGGAATGGAGCAAAGGAAGAGTCTCTAAACCAATAGTCTCGTCAACAACTGCTATCTCAGGTGTAGCAATAGGGTATGGCTCTTCTACCGCTTGATGGTTACGGTTGTCAAGGACTCTGTGGGTTACCTCAGAAAATCGTGGTTCCTCAAAGACTGGGTGAGATCGAAGCACTTCCAATGCTATAAAATTGATTTCCTGAGTCACACACTCAATAGTTGCCTTAGCCATTTTAAGAAAGACTTTCCGAGAATAATTGGAGACTGGGTAAATTCTCCTTGATGCTCAATATCAATGATCGTGAAGTCTACTTTGAGCAGAGCACCTTGTAATGTCATGATGACAGAAATGGTTCCTCTCGGCCGCTTTATTGATCGGTCAACTAATTGAACAATCTCTCGTATCTTCCTGATCGGTCCGAGTTGAGTTTGTGAAATACAAAGGTCGGGAGGATATTGATTGATGAATCGTCATCAATTCGAGCATGGGTGAAAATTGTGTTTTTGATTCCACAGTCAAATCTGGGCAATCGCTTCACTATGCAGCTCTTGGTTTTTCTCCTCAACACCAAGGAGGAGGCCATTGACAAGATATGTCTTTCAGTCTTTATTCTTATCCTGCCCGACTTTTTCATCATTAATTTATCCATTACAAATCCTTTCAGGTCGGGGAAGTGTTCAATGGATTGTATAAAGGGAAGTTCAAAAATCAATCTTTTCACTAGTGCTTCCCGTAAAGCAGGATCCAAATTCTTTAGATCTTCTCCAGTCTCAATTTTTATGAATTTTTCTGATATTTTAAATTTTTTGGGTGTTTTTCAATATTTCAATTTTTTAGTATTTTCTATGTGATGTGGTGATGTGGTGTTTTCCGTGGATGAGCAGGGGCTTTGATGTTCTGAGTAGCAGTCAGAGGCATAGTCATCCCTAGGGTTGTAATATGAAGAAGTGCTGCTGTCAGAATCGTCCCCAGGTTTCTGAATATCCTCAAAATTGTCAACATGAGATCCAATCATTTCAGCGTCCACGTTCGTATCCAAGCTCCCATAGAATAAACTGAGTCGGTCAAAAAAATTTCTGAATTTTTCTTCCATTAATTCAAATTTCTTATTTATCCTCGAAATATCATCCTTAAAATTCTATTCATGATCAATCATGAGAGTAGTCGGTGTGTGTTTTTGTATTTGAGATTCAATAATTTCATCTTCCATTTTCCTGTATGTGCTGAGAGGAGAGTTTCTTGGAATATCTGATATATGATCATTATTTTCTGAAAATTTCTCCTCAAAAATTATGAAAGGATGCTGCTTAGTGGAATGATTTTGCGAGAATTTATAGGTCTCATACTCAACCTGTTGTGGCTTAGGCATGCAATGCTGGTTGAGTAGAGTCGACTTCCATGGTCATTATTGATCGTATCCTCAAATAATGGAGTCATATAGGGTACATATGTGTCGATATAATCCATTTGGTCCTCTATATGTATAGGCTGATCAAAGGAGTGGTACTCAGGTTGGTCAATAGGGGTCTGATTGTCACGGTCAACCCAACGGTGATGATCATTAAATATGGGTCTCTCCATTTGGTATGATCGGTTTTGGTCTCTTGGCCAGTCATGACTCTCAAAAGCGATTTCATCTTGCAATGGTTCATTAACGAGGAATCGAGAATAAGACGATTCGGTCCAAGGTGGTAAGTGGTCATGCGTGGTCGGATGATTCAAGTAGAATGACTCAGAATTCAATGAGGGGATCAGATTCATCCGAGAGTCAGAATCTCTCTCTAAGGTTTGAGGATTATTGAAATAAGAGGGTTTAATTGATCTGGGCCTGACCAAGATAAATTCATTTTCACAATATAGATCGGATGGGTACTTGGACCATTGTCTAGCTTTTGTCAAAGGTTGAATCTTCATGTTTGCTCTCGGTGAAAGTGCATGGGATAGTTAAAATAAATTTTTGTCAAGGAGATTGAGGGCACAAATGTGCAGCTTTTGATTTTCGAAATCGGTTCACGCACACCAATGCAAACATAAATCAAACCTCAAGTTCACCAACTCACACAATGAAGCCGCAAACATTTGGCTATAATCTTTTCAATTTTAATTGGTGATAAGATAATCTTGGAAAATAATTAGTGAGATGTTAGGTGCCGAATATTTTCTTAAAGACTATCCTGAATTCCTACGACTAGTTGCATCTACTTTCAGCCAGTATATGTGTAAGTATGGATCGTAAAACAGCTACCCGTGTTACTTAAAGATGGATCCTTAAGTAGTGTCCTTTAAACAACCCACTCTGCTAAGAAAATCCAGACCGTTTACCGGCTACCCGTATTCCTCACTGAGAAGTAGCTAATCATTTTTAAAATCAGTAGTCTGAATGAAAAATGTCGGAGCTGGGCTCTAACCTTAAGTGTCATCTCTCGCTTACTTAGAAAAATAAATGCATCCAAGGTCGGGGTTTCTCTCCCGCAAAAATTCTCGATTTTATGGGTTATTTAAAGTCAGCTATATCTTGCAGCCTCAATTTTAATTAGATGATCATTGAAAATTTAAGGTGAGCACAAAAGCACGTCTACTGTTTAGGCCCAATTTGATTTAAAATTATGTGACAAAAAAGGAGGGAGAAATTCAGGAAAAGCTGATGTATGCGAAAAACGATGATGTATGCTTAGATAAAAGACTTACAATGATTCCTTGCAATCTTCATGTGGGATGCAATACAAGAATTTAAAGATTACTCTAGATGAGTGCAAACCGATGAAAAACCACACCTAGCAGAAAGTTCTGTTAGCGGTGAAGAATTGAGTTGAATTTGGCTAAATTGAACGATATAATGTGCGTCTCAATTAAAGTGAAGTGTGGGCTTAGATCCTACGAGAATAATTAAAATTTAAAAATGCTTTAATAGCTGTAAGTGCAGGTCTATCCTAAGCCCCACTCAAGTCGGGTCCTACCCTCACCGAAGAGTGAAACATGCCACGATAAACCACAGAAAAGGTTCAGGTTTTTTTACACACGCGGGATTCCAAACGGACACTGCTATAAATGAGCAATTAATTACAAAAATTAAAGTTACAGAAAATAAAATCCTAGACTCTACGCTCTTTAACGACTTAACTCGATCTTAATTTAATTGCGGTTTTTTAGAAGTCGGTGAAGACGCTTCGATTTCCAACAAACCGCTCCACATACGCGGGTACCTCGCAAGAAAAATTAAGAGAGATAGTGTAAGAGAGTGACTCAAAAATAAATAAAAAATGAAGCAAGAAAGTAAATATTGAAAATAAAATAAATGCAGAAAAAAATGGAATTTATACAGTGAAAAATTCGGGGTTCAGACTACCCGAATGCAAAAACCGAACAACAATTTTTTAGACAAAAAACTAAGCCATTTGCCTCCTCGGCAATGGCGCCATCTGACGGATATGAGATAGACCTTGTTAAATATCGCATATTGTCATGCGTTAAAAATAAATGTGTCGTTTCATTGTGGGCAGGCAATCGGAAATGGTCAAGAAATAACCACACTAAGTTTTTTTCAATTTTACAGTTTTATGTTTATTTTACTTGGGCAAGTCTCAAGGTCGAACACAAGGTGGCAAAGGAAAAACCTAGAATTTTGTTTATCAAAGTTTGTACACAGTTTTTGAGGTGGTCTTTTTTTGTAATTTTTAACGCAATAAGGGATGTAAAATGCAATTTTGGCCTATTTTAGGAAGTAAAATGTAAATATCAATCAAACGATGTCCAAAAAAATATGAAACTTGACCAAGATGATAATTATGATGAAATGAATGCACTGTAATTTTTTTGGAATGTTTGGATGCAAGATGGATTTTTTATGAATTTTTAAATGCAAACAAAATGAATTTCAATATTTAATTATAATAAATATTAAACCTAATTATTTTTATGGAATAAAATTATCTAAAATCTATCACTAGGTAATGGATCTCAGAAAAATCCTAAACCTTAAAAATATCAGTTCGAATACCTATTAAAAATTAAAGATTGAAATATGCAAAATGATTTTTACAAGGCAAACCTTGCAAGCAAATGCAATTCTTTTTTGGAACATTGTTAACCACAATTAATTCTACAATACATAATTTTTCGGCAATTTTTAGAATAAGGGTTAATCAATTATAAATTTTAGAGCTCAAAATGGGCAAAGTATGCAATTTTTCTCAAAACAATTAATTATGAATTACCCACTGATCACAAAAATATCCAACATATGCTAAGATGTAGAGAATTAGTTGTAAATGCCATTTTTTGATGAATAAAACAGTGCAATGTAGAGGTTCAAAATAGAGGGGAACACATGGGTATTTCTGCAATATATATATAATAAAATGTAATAGGCCTAAGATGCAATTACCGAAATCCTGGGAGGGGTCTGCTACAAAAATACCAGAGGGTCACATGCGTAGCACGTGACCTTTGGTTGGGGGATTGATGTGCAATTAGAAAAACTCCAGGGACCGCTTCTGATATTATCCCATAGGTCACGTGCAGAGCACGCGACCCTGGGCTTGCGCATGAATGTACGTTCCTGGTAAGGTGCTGGTGCAAAGTCCCCCCCCCCTTCACGTGTTGCGCAAGTGGGGATGGGGCCTCGGGAACAATGCCCAGCGGAATGCGGCGGTGGAGGGGCTGTGCCAGACTCTTATGCGGCGGTGAAGTTGTGCAGTTGGGTCCGGCGGTGAGGCTCCAAAGGTTGGTGTCTGCTCCTCCGATCGATGGCGAGATGAGGAGGCAGAGTTCCTGTTGTGGCGCGAGAGCGGTAGGTTGACGATGATGAACCTAGAGGAGGGGCCCTGGTTTGGCGATGAAGTCGATCGGTGAAGTCTGGAGAAGCCACGACGGAGGAAGACAATGCAACAGCTTCGAAGGCGGAGTTGTCGATGAAGGTGAACGATGGAGGTAGAGTAGAACGTCAGTGAGGGAGAAGGTGGCTTGACGGGATCGAAGGAGGCCGGAGGAGCGAGCAGTTAGGGCAACTTCTCGAGGTTAAGGAGCAGCTGTCGAAGCACCTGGAAGCGGGGCTATGGCCGACCGCGGTTGAGGACGTACGGTGGCGGAAGTGGTTTGGTTGAGAGTTGTAAGGGACAATGTTAGTGGATGAAGATGAACGAGATATAGACATTGGCTCGACGGACGCAGGAGGCCGGAGCGGAGCATGTCACCTGGAAGGGTGACTGCAACGAGTCCTACTGGACTCGGACCTCGCCCGGGAAGATGGGGCACCGCACTGTCACCACCGGTGTCCCCTTCTCACTCGTGCAAACGGTGTATGGTGGTTAAGGTTGGAGGCGAGGTGCTTTAAATAGAACACGAGGGTGGTGCCAGAGATGGTCGGAGATCAGGGATGTGGATCTGACGAGGGGATCGCGGAGTGATCGTGATTCTGGCGGTGCGAAATACGCGGAGGAGGGTGGCGATTTGATTGGAAATGGAAGCGAGATTTGGGGGATGCGGCGGAGGAGAGATCGACGGCGAGATTTGGGGGGGGGGGGGGAAGGGGGTGCCACCGCCCGCTTTGGAAAGGAATTGGACAAAAACAAAGGCCCTCGGTCGTCCGATCGGTCGAGATCGGGTGGCCGACGATGCAACACATGGCATCAAGTGGGGCGGTCGCTGGCGCACGTGTAATGCACATTCGGGGTCGGCACGTACGCTGCATGTGCGATGCTCTTTTTTTTTTATAAAAATGAATAAAAATAAATCGAAAATGGGTGACGCGTGGCGACTCCAGGAGCTGCCACGTGTCAGCCCCACAAAATTTGAAAAAAATAAATACAAAGAAAAATGGAAAAGAAATAGCAAACAACCTCGGATTGAAAACATTTCTTCACAAAAATTGCTCGTATCGATGAGATCTACAACTTGGATAAATACATCAAAACCAAAATCAATCATTTACACAAAGTGATATTTTTGTGGGTATCCCATGTACATAGAACACCAAGATATTTGGGTTTTATATTTTTTTATCATTTTTAAACCAGATAAAAATCCGGAAAAAATATGATAAAATCAGATAAATATTTTCATATTAATCTATTTTTTTGGATTTTTATTAATTAATAAAAATAGGGAATAAAATAAAACATGAAAGGACCAACTTTGTACAAACAGTTAGTGAAGACTGGACACTGTTAGTTTCTTTGATTTAAAGCTCAATTTGGATTTGGATTTTTATGCAATTTAATAAAACTTTTATCAAAGAAGACACATGAAAAAGAAGTAAAATAAAACAAGTGAATTATTTACATAAAATAATAGGTCAAAATCAGCAAAAATACAAAATGTACAAAAGAGGTCTAAAACTCAACTTTCACATACGAGCTCCGATTCTCTTGAACTTGGTGTTTTGTTTTAAAGGTAATTGAATGTACATTAGTTCAAAAGTGAGTACGATCAAAACGAACATTGGATGGGGAAGATATGAGGGTTTTAGTCAGAGAATCCTATAACTAGGGTTTGGGTTTTTTGTCCACTTATTTGGGTTAATGATTTTTTGTATTTTTCCTTTATTCTTATTAGTGATATGTATACAGTGGAGGTGGTTTTGAGTCATTCGGAGTTAGCATGAATTAGTTAAAAATCATGGAAGTTAGGATATTTATAGGTCAATTTTAGCTGGGATTTTTCGCTTCTTATTTTGTACAGAAAAGAGTGATAAAATGCAATTCTTATCAAAACATGCATGAATGCTAATTATGTGAATAAATGGATAAATGCATATGATTTTGAGGGATTTGAGCTTAATTAATGAGATTTAGAGTGATGAAAATGAGATTCATCATTATGTTGTCAAGATTTTATCATATCGTAAAAGAACAATGCATAGTTGATGAATCACTGATTCTCACTCTTTATTCTTTTATTTTAGATATTTATCTCTGCAAAGCATCATGTAAATATGTGTAAATATAATAAGTTAGCATTCATCATGCATGTGTTAACTTTGTATAATTAGCATGTATTTATGTAAAAATAAAATAATAAAAGAAAAAAACGAAGGAGGTATTTAGAATAAATACAGAGTGACCCAAACCCCAAGAGAAGGTCAAGTTTTGACCTGATCGCCAAAATAAAATAAGTAGAGAGAGATAGGGCCTACTCTATGTTGTACATATTACCTATATAAAATAAAAACAGAACGTTCTTTTTACCTCCTTATATACATTCATAGAAATAAAAAAAATAAAATAAAAATCAGAAAAATAAAAATAAAAATAAAATCCTCTCACTTGTACAAAATGCATATATATATATATATGTATCACTTCCTATTTATTCTATATCTGAAAATAGATCATAAAAATAAAATAAAAATTATTTTTTACTCCTAAAATTATATTGAAAATAAATAAAATACAAAATTAGGGTATTTATGTAAAAATAAAAAAATGACCCGAACTCCAAGAGAAGGTCAAGCATTGACCTGATCGCCAAGCAAAACTAGCAAAGAGAGTTAGAGCCTACTCTATATTGTAAGTATATCACTTATATCTGTAAATAATTATTTTTGATAAAATAAAAGTAAAATATTTTTTACCTCCTTGTATTCATTCCCAAAATAAAAATACAAATAAAACAAAAATCAAAATAAAAGAAATAAATCCTTCTTGCTTGTACTAAACACATGTATACATGCTTCACTCCCTATTTATTAGATACCTGTAAACAAATGGTAAAAATAAAATAAAAATTATTTTAAACTCCAAAAATGATGTTATAAATAAATAAATATAAAATTAGGGGTCTTTATGTAGAAATAACAAAATAAAAATAATTGTACAAATTACATAGGTATATTATACATGTATATAATACATTATCCTGTACAAAGATTAATTTATTTTTCATAAAAATAACTAAAAATCACATAAAAATTCCTTGAAAAACAATAAACATTTTTTATTTTATTCCTTTTAATTTAAATTCATTCTCTATTTTTTTTATCTAATTTCCTTTATTTTTCTCCTCTATTTTGTCTTGTAGCGACTTTTGTTTTATTCCAGCTCGCTTCTGATTGGGCCAACAAAGATTTGTTGACCTCGGTCAACTAGTCCCCACCATCCCCCTTTCATTTGACCGATTTTTCATCGATTTCGCCCCGTTTTCTCGACCCCGTCTGATTGCCACTCCATTAGATCTCTAGCCTCGATTAGAGAGCACAGACCCCTAATCCATGTGCGACGCCAAATCCAGGGATCCGCACCTCGGTTCACGGGCATCAGTCCCGTCTTCTCGGACCCCCCACGCCTATATATCCTGCATGCCCTCCTTTCTTTTCCTCCACCTTTGGCTGCACCACCTCCTCCTGTGCACCTGACATCCTTTCCCTGAGTGATAACATGGTTAGAGAGGGTGAGGGGCTCTTTTCGAACGTGGAAAACCATTGGGTCCGGCGATGAAACTCAAGCTCCGCTGCAAGGAGCATAGCCCCTAGTTGTGCCGACCATCGAGGCTATATACCCCTGTGGACTTCGTTTACACCCCCAGAAACTCTCCTTCATCTCTAGGTACCTCCTTTACCACTTCTAGTTCATTATATTCATCATTCCCTCGCCGAACAGAGTTCCTCCTATTATGATCCGTTCTTTATCGCATCGTCTTGTGCCGTCTGACGTACACCCCATCGTCGACTGCCTTTTGCTTCTACGTTTGCTCCATGACCCCCTCACGTGGCTCTAGCCTTCGGATTGGAGACTATCAGTAGGCCAGATCCCTCGCTTCTCCTGAGACTTGCCCATACACCCGCCACCTCAGTTCATGTTGTTTGTAGCGCCTTACCCCTCGCCGAAGCTTCTCCTTCAAGCACTACCATTTCTTCTGCAGGACTTACACACATCCAGACCTCATCTGGAGGTCTTCAGAGGTCCTAGGAAGCTCCAGGTTTGTCGTTCCTCCCCAGGACCATCGCTTTGGTCTTCGATCCTTCTGAGACTTCCTGTAGCTGCGGAGTGCTTTTGTTGACTTGTTCCACATCTCAGCAGCCCGAGACGACATCAGAGCCACGTACTAAAGACGGTTAAAACTCGCTGGAGGTGAGTTATTCCCTTATCATATAGACGTTGCCTCTACCGTCTGATCGAAGTAACTTTCTGTTCTAATCGTAGCCTTCCATTCGCGGGAGATCCTTCGTCGTCCGATCCATCTTGGGGTTGCTTCACAACTGTCATCGCTAAAGAGGTGCCAACAGATCTCAGCCGTTTGTCCATAAGTAGGCCTCCTCCTGCCATTGGATCGCTCGTTAATAAAGGGTAATTTGCACTTAGGCCCTTCTATGTATTACACTTACTTTTTAGTCTTGTAAATAGTTATCGTAGTTATTTTTAGTTTGGACCATTTGCCCTTTGAGCCTCATAGCATTTCAGTCCCTCTTTATGTGTATCACGTGGCCTGGCACGTGATATTGTGAGTTATTTGCAATCCATGCCCTGAACCTTTTATATTGTAATGAAATGAATGTTTATTAGTCGTTTTTGCATCTATACACCTGTGATGCGTAGTTACGTGTAGTATGCATGGTTATCTGGATAATTTACAGATCGAGCCTCTTGTTTTCCATTGTGTTATTATTCGTCATGTAACTTTTGAAAAATTTCAATTAGGTCCCTGTTTGCTATGTGTGTTCTTTTTAATCAAATAATTACTAAATTAACTCCAAAAATTCCACAAAAATTAAAATTAACTTTGGCTGTCATGTAATATTTATGATAATTTTTGTGGATCAACTTAGTTTTATTTGATATTTTCTAAAAATCGAAAACCCCTAAAAAGCATCCTGTCTACTTTCTAAAAAACTAAAAAATACAAAAATAATCTCAAAAATTCCATAAAAATTCATGTGTGCTTGTTATTGTGTGTTTTGATTTCAAAAATCTAAAAATTTTATAAAAATCATTAAAATTTCTAAAAAAATAAAAAATTAGGAATTACTGCATGTAGCTCTTTTATTTACTTTATCATAACAATCATATTCAGGATGTTTAGGCACTTTTAATATATTTTAAATTTATCTTTTGGTTCAGGCCGTACATTATTTTCTTGTTTGGTCTTTCTTTCATTTTTATAAAATCAGATAAAAATCAGGAAAATACCATAAAATTACCAAAAACATCTACATATTTGAAAAAAATAAAACATTTTTATTTCTGAATTTCGAGTAATTTAATCCTAAAAAAATTGTTAAAGCTTATTTCTTGCCTAGTTCTTCTTATTTGTTTTCTAAATAAAAACATAAAAAAATCATAAAATTTAAAACAATAAGAATATGCATTTTCTGATCTGATTACCGACTACTTTGTAGGTTTTACTCATGCTCCTTTTGTTCGACCCTGGTCACTATACTGGGTTAAATAAATAGTGGAGAACGCTGACATCGTTTTTATAGATTTATCTGTTTGATGTCATGCCTTGATTGCTTTACTTATCTGAGTGGTTTCTTTATTTTCTTGATTGATTGCGCTTTGTGGTTTGGGTCGCAACGACCTCTTGAGATTTATCTCATACCTTAACCTGAGTCGCAAGCTGCATCATCATGGAGGTTCTTAAAAGAAAACAAAAAGGCAATTGGATGGAGTGTAGCTGATATCTAGGGGATAAGTCTAACCTTGTGCTCCCACCATATCTATCTTGAAGAGGATGCCAAGCCATTGCATGAGTTCCAACGACAACTAAATCAAACTCTTCGAGATGTGGTCATAAAAGAAATATCGAAGTGGTGGAGCATCGATTTTATTTACCCCATCTCTGACTTGAAGTAGGTTAGTCCATTGCATGTGGTACCCAAGAAGATGGATATCACCACATTTTTGAGCGAGTCTAAAGAGGATATAGATACCTGGCTACCTACTTCTTGAAGGGTCTGTGTGGACTACAGACGATTGAATCAGGCCACCAAGATGGACCATTTCTCGTTACCATTTGTTGATCAGATTATCAAGAGGCTAGCTGGGAAGAGTCATTAATGTTTCCTTGACGGGTACTCAGGGTACAATATTGTGGCCATAGTGCCTGAAAACCAGGAGAAAATGACATTCACCCTGTCA